>JASDQU010014447.1:0-43829 GCA_032191745.1 Picea mariana
ATCTACAGGATCAGAGTACTCCAAGAATTGAAGAATTGCAGAAATTGAAAAAGTCTCAGGAGGCATTATCAGGTTCTATGTGATGATTGGTTGATGGTGATGATTTAATGTAAAGTTTTATTATCTCTCATATATTCTTGGGTGGAAGGAAGGGGAAAGGATGGAGAGCTAAAATATCTCTTGATATTAGGGGATTGTATATTCCTCTTGGAGGTTTATTCCTCGCTCTACATTTGGAAGCTGTAGCTACCTTTGGAAGTCATTACTTCCCTTGAACAAAAACTATTGATTATTTATCATATATTGTGCATGGTGTATTGTGGTGTATTGGTGTAACTCTTATATTATTGTTCATTGCTCATTGGATATAATTTAATGGTTTAAGTATAAGTTGAAAACAATTTTTAAATTGTACTTGATACTGATTCACCCCCCTCTCAGTATCAACAGCTAGAAGATGGTGCCATATAACCTGTAGAAGAGTCAGAATGGATCATTCCTATGGTGTGTTAGAAAAACAAGATTGCAGAGCAATAAAATAAAATAAAATGCATAAATAAAACATAGAAGATACATAATACAATAGAGACATAGATATAGGTGGTTCATCCAGTGTGGGCTACGTCTACCAGAGAAATTGTTAGGTCCTTTATTTTTAGTATGCATCAAAATGAAGGGATACAACCTACAACTCAATTGTTGTAACATCCTCTTCTTTCTCTTGCAGTATCCTCTCTCAAAATAAAAAAATCACAATAATACACAGTCACGATATAACTCCCTCATAAGAGAGGGTTTCCTTATAGGGTAAAAAACCCTAAAAAATAACTTCTACCGTCAAATCTGCGACCTTATAATGAACGATACAGATTGAGTACAGAATTACAATATTTTATAAGGTAAATTTTCTCAATATTTCTCTTTGGGGGCGCTTCCCTCAAATCCCCCGCTAGAGAAGGGATACAAAAATCTTATTTACCCCCTTTGTGCCCCCCCACAACCCCCCATTAGGAAATGGGTTCCAAGCACAACTGAAACAAACCTATGAATCGGGAAGATAATCGAGCTTTTGCAAGAAAGAATCTGTCATATTCAAAGAAGAATGACACTACTACATATACATAAGGTCTATCTATGGTGTATGCTTTGCATAAATATAGATATTACTTGTTGGGACAACACTTTAATATGTTTACAGATCATTCAGTTCTGACATACTTAGTTAATAAGACTATGTTGGGGGGAAGGATATGCATACAGATATTATTATTTCAGGAATTTGACTTTGAAGTTGTGGTAAAGCATGGAATATTGAACATAGGAATAGATCATTTATCCAGGATAATGAATGGAAAAGAGCCCAATAACTTGGAAGATAACTTTACTAATGCACAATTGTTTTCAGTATATATTTTGGATGAATAATTTGATGACAATATTGAGTTTTTGAGTACATGATTTTCACCAAGAGAATTTACTACTGCGCAAAAGAGAAATTTGTTGGTTAGACCTAGAGATTATCAGTTGATTGCAGGTCATTTATACAAACTTGGAGCAGATAACATCTTGAGGAGATGTGTGAAGGAGCATGAAAGACCCATTATTTTGACAGGGGTGCATGAAGGAATTGCAGGAGGACACTAAACAATAAAATCTACCGCACATAAGGTATTGCGTGAAATATCATGGAAGCCAAGATTTCATAAGGAGTCAAAGGAATACTTCCAGAAGTGTGATGTTTGTCAAAGAGTTGGGAAGCCATTCAGGAGGGATGAGATTCCACTGAGACCACACGTTACTTTACAAGTTTTCGATAAATGGGAAATATATTTTGTAGGTCCAATTAATACACCAACAACAAAATTAGGAGCTAGATATATTATTATAGCAATGGAATACTTGACTAGATGGGCTGAGGAAACACTGAAGGATTGTAGTCTGGATATTGCAGCATGCTTTTTATTTGAGAATATAGTGACAATATTTGGATGTCCAAGAATATTCATGAGTGATCAAGGAACTCACTTCATTAACAACATAATTGAGGGAATGCTTGAAAAGTTTAAGATACACCATCAAAATACCACTCCTTATCACCCTCAAGAAAATGGGACAATGGAATCCTTTAGCAATATTTTGGAGAATTCGTTGACAAAGATTTGTAATGTAAACAAAGATGATTGGGATTTGAAAGTACCAACAATAATTTGGGCTTATACGACTACCTGAAAGAAGATAGTGTTAGGATATTTAGACACTTAGAATTTAGTTAAGATCTACTTGGTCTAATGTGTCATTAGGTAAAAGTGTGTTTTTTAGTGTGTTTGTTTAGTATGCATAAGTTTTCATTTGTAGTTAGGAAATCTGACGGTCACGATATGTTCCTGACATAGAGTGATCTGACGGTTCATATTCTTCTCGATCTTAATGGCAATTTATTCATGGCTCAACACCTGATTGGTCCATGATATATATTTAAAGAGTATGGAGGATCATTTGCCGATGATTGATTGTGAGAAAATCCCTTGTAAAATCTCTATGTAATATTTTTCTTTTGCATTAATAAACTACTCCAAGTGGCCTCATTGGATGGGTTCATGGATGTTTCTTCGTAGGGGTTTTACCACCTTAAAAAATTATTGTGTTGATATTTGATATGGTTGTGTGAGTGATTAGTGAAGTTGTTCATCCTCTGCTGGAATAATTATGTTGTCAAACATGGTATCATAGCTTGTTTGAAAACCCACTCCTGTTGTAGATCGAGATCATGAAGTCGAGTTTCCTCATCTCCATTTTATTCCATTTACATACATTTATGGGATGAGAGAACTGTTCCATTGTGTACAGAGTGCTCACTTTAGTTGGGAACACTTTTCGTTTCACTCAAAAATGTTTTTGTTTTCCCAAGATATGAATATTTCAGTCAGATCCAGAGGTATAAAGCTTGAATATGTCATTTTTAATTTTTTGCAGAGTATTATTTTGGTTTTATATTATTTGTTTCTAGGTTGCTAATCTTTTAGATCTTCATATGCTCTTTTCCTCACACCCTGTTCGATCTCGGAAAATCAGAAATATATAGGAAAAGGTGCACTTTCCAGTTAAGCTAACCAAGATCTAACAAAATTCTTGTGTGAAAAGATTTTTTTTTAGAACAACAACAAACAACAATCCTATTGCTAAACAATACAATATGTTTTTCTAGCCCATTTGGTTAAAATTTACCTTATTAAGTAAGAGGTCTTGAGTTCAAGTCTCTTTTTTTGTTACATTTTTTGAAAAATTTCATGCTCAATTGTAAAGTGTATTTCACTTCAAGTATAAAAGTGAATCATTATAAGTATCTTTAATATTTTATTTTAGAGTTTTTATTTTGCAGACAACTTTTCTTTTATAAAGTAACTTTATTGTAAAATTGATCTCCACTTCTCTTTATAAAAGTGGGTCAGTTCATAAAGCAACTTACACCACCACGTGGTCCTTTGGTTATCGTTTATGCCTTTTTTAAAAAGGTCATAACTTTCACATCCGAAGCCCATTTTTAGTGCCGGTTTTTTTAAACCGTCTAACTTTTTGAGATATTTCCATCCAGATCATTAGTTTCAGTTTTTAAATCCATATTATGTACATATTTAATATGTATTCTTCCAGTAATATTTTTCTTACCAACACCAACTACTTCCAATGGAAATCTCATATGGAGGATTTATTAAGAAGTAAAGGCTTGTACCAGATTACCTTAGGAAAGGAAAAAGAACCCATTGATGTTGATAAGAAAATAAAATGGGCTAATAAGAGTGATGAAGCATGTAGACTAATCTAAATTTCCATCTCTCTTGATTTAATGGTCTACCTTAAAGAATTTGATGACCCCGATGAAGCTTGGGAAAAGATTGAATCTG
Source organism: Picea mariana (assembly GCA_032191745.1). Taxonomy (NCBI): domain Eukaryota; kingdom Viridiplantae; phylum Streptophyta; class Pinopsida; order Pinales; family Pinaceae; genus Picea; species Picea mariana. Next base: position 3,903 of record JASDQU010014447.1, read on the forward strand.
GGTTTGGTAAACTTAATATTATTCGAGCAAAAAAGTTAGAAAATCAAGTACTAACTTTAAGTCCAAGTTATTTTTCTTGCATTGGAGACTATCTATCTAAGTTTAAAACACTCATAATTTTATGTGAAGAATGTGAGATAACGATGGAGGAAGAGTGTTTCATCTATCTTATTCTTTCTAATATAGGTAGTGCATATTCTTTGTTTGTATCTACCTTTTATTCCATGAGAGAGGATCTAGGGAAAGATTATCAAAAACCCACTCTTGAGTCCTTATGTGTTTCTTTGATTAGAGAGGAAGATAAGCTTGTACAACTTGGAGTGATCATCACTACAAGTACCTCCAACAAAGCGTTAGTCACCCAACATAAAGATAAACCCAAGAATCCCAAGAAGTAACATCCTCGCTACAACAACAAGAAACATAAGGGTCCCAAATCCACTCAGACAGCTTCATCACCTAATGGTGACAAAGGAGCAAAATATATAAAAAAGGAGACTAACAGACATTAAAAATTTTGAGATAAAGATGGTCATGATAAGTCCAAATGTTTCAAGAAGATGGCATCTTTAGAAGAAACAATGAAGAAACACAACATCAATATTGATTCTTATTCTTCTTCTTCTCATGGACATGCACTTTCTGCTTCTGGTTTCTCCTTCAATGCAAGTTCTACTTCTTCTTATGAGTGGCTTATTGATTCTGGAGCATCTTATCATATGGCTAAGGATAAAGACATATTTTTTTCTCTAAATGAATGTAACACCAACAAAATATTTGATGGTGATGATAGATCCCTTAGTGTTTTGGGATCTAGAAGAATTCAAGTAGATAATGGTGATTTCAATGATGTATTATGTGTTCCAAGTCTTTCTTGAAACCTTCTATCAGTATATCAAATCACTCATTCAGGTGAAGGTAAAACTGTAGAGTTTTCACCTCACCAAGTTGTAATCAAGGATCTAAAAGATCCTAAGTGTGTTCTTGCAACTAGAATTTTTAATGATATTACTAGGTTGTACAAGTTTGACAAATTTGGGTCATCATCTTTTTCATCATTTTTTGTTGCTCATAGCGATGACTTGAGAAAACTTTGGCATGATTGGTTTGGTCATCTAAAATATCACTCATTGCAACAACTATGTAATCAAAATATGGTGACCAGACTTCCTCTTGTTTCATGCAAAGATGGTGTTTGTGCCAGTTGTGTTCTCGGAAAACATCATCGGGACAGGTTTGACAAACGTGCCTCTTGGCATGCCTCAGACACTTTGCAGCTTGTTCACAGTGATTTGTGTTGTCCACTTTCTACTCCTTTTTTTCGGTGAAAGTATTTATTAAATTTCATTGATGACTTTTCCAGACATACTTGGGTTTACTTCTTACAACTTAAGAGTGATTTTTTTGACAATTTTTTGGCCTACAAGGCCCTTGTAGAAAATAAATCTAGACATCAAATTAAAAGGTTAAGAACAAATAATGGAGGAGAATATGTGAACAATAATTTTACAAGTTACTTCACTACAAAGGGCATCCAAATGCAACACATTGTTCCATATACACCAAAAAAAAAAGGTGTTGCTGAGAGAAGGAACCGCACATTAAAAGAAATGGTTAATTGTGTGATGCAATCTAAGGGATTAAATCTAAATTATTGGGTGCAAGCCATCAACTGTGTAAATTACATAGTAAATTGCACTCCCACAAAAAATCTTAAAAGTGTAACACCGGAAGAATATTGGACTAAAATTAAACCAGATGTAAGTCACTTATGTGTATTTGGTAGTATAGCATGGGCTCACATTCCTGATGGGGAAAGGAAAACATTGCAACCTAAAAGTGAGAAGTGTATATTTGTTGGTTATTCTAAATATGTAAAAGGTTATAGACTTATTCAAACACATTGTAATGAAATTATTATTCGAAGAGATGTTAAATTTGATGAAAATCTCTTGACCTGTGGGCCTAATTTGGCATTTGTGACCTCTTCGTCCTGTGAGCCTTGTTCAATGTTTGTGCCTTCTTCTGTTCCTATTCTGGTTTCTTCTTCAGATGATGACAGTGAGGATGAAAATCCACCTCCACGTTCTCACCTTCCTCCAGATGAGTCCTTTGAACTTGAACCAACACCAACTCCATCATTTCCTAGATGGGTCTATTCAACAAGAGAAGTAGTCAGTGATCCTTCATATCAACATCAGACATGTTCACAGTTCCAGCGAGCCTCTTCTCTTCTGGCTCAAGTTTTAGAGACTCATGATCTAGAGACATTTGCAAAAGCTTTAGGTCATCCAGATTTTGATACAACAATGAATGATGAGTATCGTTATTTAAGGGAAAATGATACTTGGGATCTTTTACCTCTTCCAAAAGGAAGAAAAATTGTTATATGTAAATGGGTCTACAGAACTAAGTATGCATCAGATGGAAGTATTGAAAGACACAAGGTTCAGTTAGTTTCCAAAGGATTTTCCCAAGTTTAAGGAATTGAATTTAATGAAAATTTTTCCCCTGTAGCCAAGATGAATTCCATCCAACTTGTTCTTTCCCTTGATACCTCACATTAATGGGAGGTCTATCAGATGGATGTTAAATCCACCTTCTTGCATGAAGATTCGCAAGAAAAAATCTACATGGAAAAACCTCATGGCTATGTCCAGAATGACTCTAGCCTTGTTTGTCTCCTTAAGAAATCTGTTTATGGTATTAAGAAAGATCCCTGAGCTTGGTATGTCAAAATGGTGTTACAACTCAAAATTACTCACTTCAATGGTGTCGCAAGTGTCGTCATTACTAGTGTTGTAAGTGTCGCATATTTTTCGCAAGTGTCGCATCTTAACTACAAGTGTTGCAAATGTCACAAATAGTATACTACCATATTGCATATGTCATGCCTATAATGACATCATAAATAAACTTAAGACACCTCAAAGTTTAGTTTGGAAGAAGAGAAATCAATCGATAGGAAGTACAAGCCTTTTGACATTGAGAAAACGACAAAAAAAAGGATTTTGGAGAGGAACGCTCCCCTACCCACTGTCAGGGAGTGCTGGCACTCCCTGAGGCTCTTTGGGGAAGTGCTTTAGCTCCCTGTGCACCCTTTTGGGGGAGTGCTACCCTTTTTTTGGCAAATTCTGGGTTTATTGAGGCAAATAAGGGAAGAATCCCTCAATTCCTTAAGGTAGTTGGATTCAAATAGATGGTCAAGGCATGATCTTACGGGAGATCCTCAACTGAAGGAGAGGAATCCTCAACTTATCCCAAAGATATCTCAAGTGGTTGGACCTCTCCAAGGTTATATAAGGAGGCCTTCTCATGGTTAAAGGTATGGTGGAGACTAGATATTGATACCAAACTTATGATCCTATAAGTGGTATTGACAGAAGACAAGGAAGATTGAGAATTATACCTAACTTATGATATCATAAGAAGGTATTGACAATGGAGATTGGGAATTACATCAAACGTATGATCTCATGAATGAGATTTCATCAAAGAAATAAATGGATATTACTTGAGCAAAGGGGTTGGACAAGGAGAACTAGAAGAAGCTGTTGCACCTTCATTCAAAGGATTGTAAGTACTTTTACTTGTTCTCATTAATATAATCAATGCTTGGCCTATTTCTTTCAAAACTTTTCTTGTTCCATATGAGTTTGTATGCATTAGATCGATCTATTTTTGAGCTAATATCAGTAGAGTAGGAAGTTGTTTTGTACCTTTGTTTGTTTTACAGGACCTATCAGGGAGCTCGGGATCGAAGCTCAGACAGGACTTTACAAAGGACAAACATCACTATAAGGTACATATATTTCTCCTTCTCTTTCATTTATTAGCTTGATTATATATAAAAGGAATTCAGTGTCTATGTTAAGAACTTTTCTGTCTTGGCCTTAGGATTCTATAGACCAAGAGGTAACCCACTTGTTCGCAGGGGGATTCACCTACAACAGAAATTGGCGACTCCACTGGGGATGGAGCTCTGATTTTCATTTCCATTACCAGATCTTGTTTTGGCCCTTTTACCACTGATTTTATATTCTCCATATTGTCATATTGATTCTTATATTTGTTTGATGGCCTCATTATGTCATCAGGATCACCCTGATTGACTGAATTTCATTGATATTTTGAATTTCTAGACCTTTTTTTGAGCTTTTGGAGCAGAGCGCTCCCCTCATCTTGCTTTCAAAGAGCTAGAAATCCCCTGTAGCCTTACACAGAGTGATAAAATTCTCTGGTTCCCATTACACCAGAGTGCTACCCCATTTTTGTGAGAAATTCTCGAGAATTTTCATCTTCTGAAGATATTTCTTGGTTTTGGTTTTTTGCTCAGGGTCCCATGCTCTCAGTCCATCTTGATATTGGATTTCAAACACCCTTATTTCTAAGGATTCATCCTCTTTTGTTTGGATTTTTTGACATTTTTCCTTACTTTGCAATAACTCTTTGTCCTTCACAATTTGGAGTCAATTTGTCATTTTCTTCTCGTTTATCTGAATGAGTGAAAACTTTGTAAGGGGTTTCAAAGGTCTTTTGTACTTTTCTTTCTGATCTTTGAGTCATATTTTCCAAGTTGTTTCTCCTTCCTTTTGATTTTTTTGCTTTCTGTTTCTTTTTTTATCACAACAAGGGTGTCTTTTGGTTTATGTGAAGTTTGCTTCCAGATTTCTTAAATCTCACAACTCTTGAAGTTTGATTAACATAGGAAGATTTACATCTACTGGTTATCAGTCATATACAAACATTTTATCATTGAATTTGATTCCTTATTGAGGACTATTGCATGAGGTCATTTCATCTTAGTGTTTGACAGTGAAAGGAAAATCCTTCTCCTTCCCTTAATTAAACATTCATTGAAAGAAAAGATTGCTTATCATTTCTTATGCATGTTATGGGAACTGAGTCATAATCTGATCATTTTTCACTCTCATACACCTCTGAGTAAACAACAACCACTAAAATCAATGCTTAACTAAAATTTATCAGACTTTTTACATATTTGTTAGCAAACCTACATTAATTTAAGGTGTAGGGCTTTGGAATAGGTTGAAAGGATAACTTTCCAAAGCTATCAACCAAACTTAGCATCTTGCGATAGGGAGAGAAAATCCAATTATCGTATAGGCTTTATGGAATCCCCATCTCACACAGGGGTTATGCATGAGGTCACATTCAGGAGATTTACAGAGAATATCCCTCCGTGGTTCAACTATTTGTAGTGGTTAGATCGTATATTGGGGGTCACTTGAGGGTATACCCATGATTATGTGTGGGAGCCTCTCAAGTTGATTTCGGACTTGTTATCTTGTCCATACGTTTGGATAGGACTATCGACTATACCCGTACAGGGGCTAACTGGGAATTGGTGACCTTAGTATCCATAATCTTTAGGGTCTCACACAAGGTGACGATGAAGGGAAGTCTCACTATACCTGGAACAAACGTTGGTCAAACTCACTCGGGCTCCTTGGAGGGTAAATCCACAATTACTGTGTGGAAGCTTGCACTAAGGCATAAGTCTATTAAGTAGGTCTCCAACATAACTGATCCACCCACTTTATCCCTGCCTCTTCCTATTTTGATCTCGCGACGTTGGATTTCATCACCAACTAGTGGTTTCATTGTGGGAAGGTTTTGTTTGATTGTTTGCTTCTCATATTCATAGCATGTGTTGGTTGTGTTACTTAATAGACCTTAGGTTGAGTTAGTGTTAATGGCATCAAATCATGAGAGTACCAATGAAGGAACCCCTTCTCCTAGGGAACCTTATACATTTCCTTCTTTTGGAAACTTTGGTCATTTGTACATTTCCACACTGAGTCTTCCGGGACTCACCATCAGATTACCGGTTTGGTTGTTCCCCACTCTGGTGATCTCGAATCCTCCAAATGTTTCAACTGTACCTAATACTTCAGATGTCAATATACCACCCACACATCAACCTCACATTGAATTTTCACCTTCTTCACCCATTAAGTCTCCTTCCCTTTCTCCTTATTCATCTAGTGAAAGCTCTAAAGAAAGTATCCAAGTTAGTCAAAAGAAGAAAAAATAGAAAGAGAAGAAGAAGAAGAGCCTAAAAAAAATCAAGGCCCCAACAACATTAGATGTTGGATCCATGCAACTAGTTACTTTTAATAGTACTGGGGTTGTTGATGAGGTCAACAAGATTAAAATAAAGAATCTGAAACCCAAATCCCCTTGCAGTCTTTGTAAGGGTGATCACTTTCTAAGGGATTGCCCTGGCATTCCTAAGGTCTTCGAAATGTGGTCCTCCATGTCATCGGCCTCTGCTGGTCATGTCGGTGATAGCATGTCAACTAGTGACATTAAGGTTGGTAATAAGAAGGCAGCTGTCAAATTCCCTTGCATTTTATGCAAAGGTGATCATTATTCTCACCTTTCTCCTCGCATGGACGAGGCTTCTTATCTTTTGGAAAAAATTCAACTTCCAAAAGATTATCGTAAGCTTTCCCTCAATCCATCGTTAGTTGATGGACTGGTCAATATGGTTCCATCCCTGGTCAGTCTGGTTGATCAGGTGGTCAATCTAGTTTCCTCCTCAATTGAACCACAAACCCAACTAGTTGATCCAGTTTCTTCATAGATTAGCCCTACTCTTCATCAAAAGAGTATAACCCAAGTATTCGATCCATTTTCATCCTCGGTTGACCCCATTCTCCTATTAGAGAGTGACACCAAAGAAGTGAATTAATTTCCACTTGTCGACCCTATTCTACCCTTAGAGAATGAAACCCAAGTGGTCAATTGAGTTCTGTCATCAATCGATCCCACTCCTTCTTTGACAAGTGCTAAAGTGATTGATCCAGTCTCTTCCTCGGTCAGTCCCACCCTTCATCCAAAGAGTTCCAAAGTGATTTCTCTGGTTACATCATCGGTTAATCCTACTCTTCCTCTGAAGATTTCTTGTGTGGTCGATCCGATCCCATCATCAGTCGATCCTAATCTCCCTCTAGAGAGTAAACCCTATATTGCCCATGTTTTTCTCGTTGATACAAAATCTACCGTGTTGGGGGGCATTCCTCATTCTCCCGCAAAACCCCCTCCAAGAAATGAAGCCATCCTTTTTTATTGGGGTGTGTTAACTGGACCTCATCTTCTCTCTCATATTCCTTTCCATATTACAGTACAGATTTGTGGTCGAAACATTCCTCAAATGTTGATAGATGAAGGTGCGTCCGTTAGTATTTTGTCCTCTGTTGCTTACAATGCTTTGGGTTGTCCTCATCTTGTTCCGGTTACACAAAATCTGTTATCTTTTAACCAAAGAACTAGTCAACCTTTAGGGACCCTCCCTCAGTTTCCAGTAACTTTGGGAGGGAAAACTATCTTTCTTGATGTCATGGTAGTCCGAGACCCCTTGGATTTTTCTTTACTCCTTTGGCAATATTATGTCTATTCCATGAAATCTATTGTGTCCACTCTTTTCCTTGTGATATATTTCCCTCACGATGGAAGAATTGTGACTATTAATCAACTTTCCTTTATCGGTACTGATTGGATTACCTCCCTGAATGGTTCTTATATGATGACAATATCACCCCCACCGCATGTCAATTATGTGGCATTGTCTCCCATGACTTTGACTCTCGATGATTTGGATACGGTATTTGGCATGGTGATCTCTTCAATAGGCTTATTGGAGCATGATCTCCTTACCCCTGTCGCGGCCCTCGACATGTGTTCCTTTCGGAGTGATTTTCTTCCATCCAGTGAATATCTCTTGGAAGCGATGACCGAGTTTTGTCCCTTGACATGGTTTCCTTCTAGAGATTTATTCTCTTGGAAGCCATGATCAAGGAGAGTCCACGAGCATAGTTTCTCTTCTTTGTGGCAAGCTCGTTAAAAAATGAAATAGAGGTTACGAGCATAGTTTCTCTTCTCTATGGAAATATCGTTAAAAAATGAAATAGAGGTCACGAGCATAGTTTCTCTTCTCTATAGCAAGATCGTTAAAAAATGAAACAAAAGCTTTGAGCATAGTTTTCCTCTCTGTAGCAATCTCGTTAAAAAATGAAACATATATCTGGGGATTGAACCTAGAGCCCTGAGCATAGTTATTTTTCCTGTGTCAATCTTGTTAAAAAATGAAACAGTCACCTCTTTTGAACCTTCATTTCATTCACCTGTATCCTTTTTCTCCATCTAGTACATAAATTGGTGACAACCTCAAATTCGGTGAATGAATTGAAGCTTGGAGGGCATGTCTCCAGCCTTTGATGATCATTCTGGAGTTAATACACTAGCTTTCAAGATGGGGGCATACCGAGCTTAGTATTTGTTCTTTCTTATGCTCGTAAATACATGAGAATACCCTCGGTAAAATTTTATCTTTTTTTCGGACCCACATGTATATACGAAAAAGGAACCCCCTGGAGTTGTCTTTGATCTCTTTTCACAATCTCTGAACATGAAAATATTGTCGAGTGATCTTGCTTCCTTTCCCACTCGTTAAAAGGTTTGAAAGGGCATCTTTCAAGTGATAATTTATCTATTTTTTGGCCTCGCGAGACTAACATTATGAAAAAGGACAACATTGGAATCATCTTTAAGCTATTTTCAGACTCTCTAAATATGAAAAACCACTGAGTTTACCTTCTCTAGACTCGTTAAACAATCATACATTGAAGGAACCATATGGGACCGAACCCTTACCTCTTCCAATTCGATAAAAAAAGGAAGAGGGAATTAGCGAAGGTGAGTCATATCGAGCATGTGTTACCCTCCTTGAGTGCGTTAAATTAAAAAGAGGTACTCGTCTATCTAGATGGGGGAAAAATTGAAAGAAGCAAGCCAAGAAGTTTTTTGAGAACACTACCAGTAACTCTTATGGTTGCCCTTGAACATGAAACTTTGTCCTTGCACACATTTTAATCCGATGAACCTCTGCACTGAGCCAATCCTCTGAGTTTCTTTTACTCCTTTGGGTCACCTGACGAAAGTCACAGCATCCACTGCATCATCAAGTTTTGGTCCATGTCATGTTTTTGTTGTCGTGCCTCAATGTTCAAGGGAAGTATCTTCCTCAAGGGTCATCCATCACAAATATCTTGTTTCAATACCCATGTCAGTCCATGTTCATTTGATCTACCAATTACATATCTATGTCTGTTTTGTATCGTTGATGGGGATACATCAAGGCCATCCTTTGACGAGTCTATTCCTATCGACTTCAACACATTATCTAGGGACTCATACTTAGAAACCAGTTAATACCTTGGGACCTGCATGCCTCAATGGCAGGCCTCCTTGTGTCTGACAGTGGGTTTACATCATTGACCTCTGATCGGATGATTCCATGGATGTTCGACTTCATATCATCTATTTCACATTCATCGAAATGTACTAGAGTACCTTGGGAATCATTGACATCATTGGTGATTTCCCTCGTGCTTGTTAACGGTTTACATCATTTACCAGTAATCAAATGGTTTCTGCCATGTTTGACATCAGGACATCTATTCACATGGTTAGATTCATACTGCTTCGAGATCGGTAAGAAGACCCTGGGTTTAGTTTCATCACTCTTATGTATACTTTTCCCAGGTTGCGAAGGCATTCTTCTGAACTATGACACATATACTACTACATAGATCCACTTTGTATTGGCCATGGCTATGTCTTGTCATCTCGTAGATCCACTGTGTATTCTTCGTGTCTATGATCAGTTCAGGTCATAGAAGTATAGATCCACATTGTATATGTAGTGTCTATACCATTTTGTCAATATAATTATGGATCCATAGTGTATTTTATGGCGGCCATACCTAAAAGGTGTTTATCACTCAAGCATAGGTATGCCTGCCTTAGGTTTGAAACATGTCATAATATTTGTTTGATGGTTGTGTGCAACTTTTTCCAATTTCTATGAGTCCATACCCTTGCTCAAAAAAGTATACAAAGTACTTTAGTCATCATCATCTTCTAAATTCCTAATTTGGGGGGAAATCTGTTACACCTCAAAATTACTCACTTTGATAGTGTCACAAGTGTCATCATTACCAGTGTTGTAAGTGTCGAATCTTGTCTGCAAGTGTCGCATCATAACTACTAATGTTGCAAATGTCACAAATAGTATACTACCATATTTCATATTTCATGCCTCTAACAACATCATAAAGACACTTAAGACACCTCAAAGGTTAGTTTGGAATAAGAGAAATCACTTGACAGGAAGTACAAGCCCTTTAACATTGAGAAAACCACAAAAAAAATTGATTTTGGAGAGGAGCGCTCCCCTACCCACTGTCAGGGAGTGTTGGCTCTCCCTCAGCCTCTTTGGAGGAGTGCTTGAGCACCTTGTGCACCCTTTTTGGGGAGAACTACCCTTTTTTTAGAAAATTTTGGGTTTGTTGATGCAAATAAGGGAAGAATCCCCCAATTCTTGAAGGTAGTTGGATTTGAATAGATGGTAAAGGCATGATCTTATTGAGATCCTCAACTAAAGAAGAGGAATCCTAAACTTATCCCAAATATCTCTCAAGTGATTGGACCTCTCCAAGGTTATATTAGGAGGCCTTCTCATGGTGAAAGGTATGGTGGAGACTAGATATTGATACCAAACTTATGATCCTATAAGTGGTATTGAAAGAAGACAACGAATATTCAGAATTATACCTAAATTATGATCTCATAAGAAGGTATTGACAATGGACATTGGGAATTACATCAAACTTATGATCTCATGAGTGATATGCCATCACAACAATCAGTGGATATTACTTGAGAAAAGGGGTTGGAGAAGGAGAATTGGAAGAAGTTGTTGCACCTTCATTCAGAGGATTGAAAGTACTTTTACTTGTTCTCATTAATATAATCAATGCTTGGCCTACTTCTTTCAAACTTGTGCTTGTTCCATATGAGTTTGTCTGCAGTATATGGATCTATGTTTGAGCTAATATCAGTAGAGTAGGAAGTCTTTTTGTACCTTTGTTTGTTTTATGTGACCTATCAGGGAGCTCAGGAATGAAGTTGAGCCAGGACTTTGCAAAGGACAAACATTTCTATAAGGTACATATCTTTCTCTTTCTCTTTCATTTATTAGCTTGATTAGATCTAAAAGGAAGTCATTGTTCATGTTAAGCACTTTTCTGTCTTGGCCTTAAGAGTCTACAGACCAAGAGGGAATCCACTTTTCCATAGGGGGATTCACCTACAACAAATGGATAGCTTTATTATTGACACTGAATTCTCTAGATGGAATTCTGATCCTAATGTCTATACCAAGAAAGTAGGAATCCATATCATAATCCTTGTCCTTTATGTTTATGAACTTATCCTTACTAGTAGTGACTCAAAATGTTTAAACCATGTGAAAACCAACCTTAAGAAGAAATTTGAAATGACAGACTTAGGATTTTTGCACTATTTCCTTGGCCTCCAAGTTTTGCAAACAAATGAAGGAATTTTTCTTTCCCAGTCTAAGTATGCTTGTCACCTTATTTAACACTTTCACATGGATGATTGTAAACCATCCCCTTCTCCCTTCCAGTATGGAATCAAGATTACTTCCACATGTACTTCTCCTAAAGTTGATGCCATCCTATACCATCAGTTAGTTGGTAGCCTCTTATAATTGACTTATACATGTCCTGATCTTTCCTTTGTTGTTGGTATTGTTTCCCGATATATGAAAACACCCCATGAAATCCATAGGAAAGAAACTAAAAGGATACTTTTCTATGTCCATGGTATAGTTCAATTAGGAATACATTAAAATTCAAGGGGGACTCCTTTATTGCATGGTTTCACTGATTCATATTGGGCTGACAACCCTGATGATCAGAACTCTACTGCAGGTTATGGTTTTAGCATTGGTTCAGGACCTATCACTTGGGCCTGTAAGAAACAACAGGCTATTGCACTTTCTTCAGCAGAAGCAGAGTATCGAGCAATGGTAAATGAAAGTCGGAAAGCCTTATGGCTTCGACAGATTATTTCATAGTTTGGATTCCAACAATAGCATCTGACCAGCCTTTGGTGCAACAATCAGAGTGCCATCAAGCTCACTAAATACCAAGTTCAATATCAGCGCAACAAACACATCAATCTACACATGCACTTCATCATAAATCTTAGTCATGATCAAGTTATTGAAGTGCTCTTCTTCCCTACAAAAGATCAAGTTGCAGACATTTTCACAAATTCTCTTACATAAAAGAATTTTTCCCAACTTCGATCTATGTTAGGAGTTCATGAAGTTTTCATTAAGGGGGGATAGGCTCTAATGACTCCTTCTTTATCCTATTGTGTCACTATTGTAAGGGCGATGTTAGGATATTTAGACACTTAGGAGTTATTTAATATCTACTTCGTCTAATGTGTTGTTAGGTAAAATTGTGCTTCTTACTGTGTTTCTTTAGTATGCATTATTTTGCATTTGTAGTTAGGAAATATGACAATCACGATATGTTCCCGACATATATTTATCTGACGGTTCATATTCTCCTTGATATTAATGACCATTGATCTGTGGCTTAACATTTGATTGGTCGATGATCTCTATTTAAAGGGCATGGAGGGTCATTTGTCAATGATCTATTGTGAGAAAATCCCTTGTAAAATCTCTCAGTAATATTTTTCTTTTGCTTTAATAAACTACTCCAAGTGGTTGTGTTGGCTGGGGAAGTGGATGTTTCCCCATAGGGATTTTACCAAGTCAAAACATCGGTGTGTTGATCTTTGATCTGGTTGTGTGAATGGTTATTGAAGGTGTTCATCCTCTGTTGGAATACCTGTGTTTTCGAATAACTAACAAGGCATAAACCATTTAGGATGGTGTATGGACAGGAAGCAATAGTTCCCTTAGATATTTTGATACCAGGTTTGTGCATAAAAGCAATCACAAATATGATAGAAAGAGATGTAGTGCAGGAAATATTATCCCAATTGATGGAATTGGAAGTGGATACAATCATATAAGGATTTCATCAAGAGGTAAAAAAAAATATATAAGGCATGACATGACAAACATATCAAGAAAAATAATTTTAAGGAAGGATATTTGTTTCTCCTCTATGAGAGTAAATATTTGCATCACTCAGGGAAACCCATAATGCATTGGATAGGGCCATATTAGATAAAGACAGTCACAGATGGAGGTGTTGTATAACTTCAAGACTTAGCAAGAAAGGAAGTACAAGGAATGGTGAATGGAAGTTAACTAAAACTGTATAGGGAAAATCGAACCACCAACTCTCAATAGTTGCAGAGAAGACACTAGACTTATACATATTGTAAATAGTAGGAGTTAAAATAAGAAAATGAAGATAAAAACAAAAAAAATGAAGAAAAATACAAAAATAAGTAATTAGGAGGAATAAGTGATAGACATATAATTAAGGATGACATTGGACAACAGACAAAAAGATAGGGTGATGAGAAATAGATATATTTCACAAGGGAATTACCCCTCTGCAAGAAAGTTAATGCGATATCATATTACAACACATTAGAAAAGTCAAACAATCAGGAAACGAAAAACCGATCACCGAAAAAATGAGGCGAGGAAAATACAAAGTGTGGAAAGTCAGTTTGGAACATTTATGATAGTTAATGAGATGTGCTCGAGAATCCTGGGAGAATAAATGAAATAACTTTAGAAGTTGAATTAGATCTAGAAAATATTCATTACAAACTTGAGCAAACGCAGAGCTAAGCAATGAGCAATGAAGAACACCTAGATGATTAGAAGGAGAAAAAATAGATCCCCGATGCAAACCCACCTAGATTTGAGCACGTTGGTGCCACCAAAAGTCAAAGCATCAAGCCATACAAAGACAAGAAGTCATAGGAACAACCGATCGTCGCCATAACCAACAATAGTGGTCAAAAAACCTACACAAGTGGAAGGAGTAGTGGATGTTGATACCATTCCTTCTCCACATTTTCCAAGCCCTTCATTGGTCAAAGAATAGACAAAACATATGCAAGTGGATCCACTAAGAACCGTAGTCGAGCCAAACCATATTCCTAGAACAACCCTACCCACATCATAAGTAGACACGGAGAGGACTGAGTCTGATGAGACAAGGGCTCAACCTATCATAGAAAAAACAAAACAGGAACAAATACAAGTAGAGGATATTACAACACAACAAGAGTCTGGTGGAGAAGAAGAAGAAGAGGAAGAGAACACAGAGTAGGAAGCAAGGCCTTCTAGTGCACTGATAAAGGGGAAAGGTAAATAATAGGCCCAAAGATCCTCGTGCAAGAAACGAGAAATAACTATTGTCTTACCGTGCGTACCAGTAGGGGTAACATTTATCACAGACTTACTTGGGAGTGTAGAAAAATTGAGATATTCATATCATGATGTTAGGGATATAGATAAATTCCTAGAGTTCACGCAACATGTTTATTTATAAATAATGGGTGCCAGCGTGTCGTGGGTTCCTATAATGTAACGAAAGAAATGGATACAACGGTTATATAACACAGGTATCATGAACCTGTTGCAGATTCCCCACTTTGGCAGGGGAAAGAAAATGAACAACTACATCAAGAAGTTACTAGTAGTCACACATAGAGGCATTTTATGGTTGGATATTGATCCAAAAAGGATCCAGAGAAGACTAAGGATAACTCAGAATTCATAGAAGCAACTCAGGAAGATCAGAATGGCCTCAACAGAAAGAAAAATGGAAACAATTTCAAAGTTATCAAAACTTAGTGAAATTGGAATCATCGCAAAGAGAACTTTACAAGATTTCTAACGGCTTAAATGACTCGTCAAACAGAGTTATAGATCAAAAGATATTCACAGTCAAAATTTTGGTCAAACTAGCCCAGTCAGCAGGGTTGAGTCATCATCCATACTGTTGACATCAACACCAGTAAAAATGACATTATCTTCCATATAGTATATGTGGCACACATAGAGGGAAACACATGTCATGATGACATCAACATGGTGATGTGGCAACACTAGAGGCTGCCACGTGTCATTCATTTTCATACTTTTTGGGCAATTTCGTGGACCAATGAAAAGATACTGGATCATGTTGTCATCAGGTCAGTCATATTTCATTTGAATTGATGAGTGTGAATTATTAATAGCTCCAAGCATAAGCAGGGTGAAGTAACTATTAATAGTTTCAATCCTCAAGTTGGTTGTGCATCCCGAAGGAAAAAAAATGGTCGAAGAGGATAAGCGTGATGAACAAGAGAAAAACTTCCATATGATTTTTTATCGCATGTCAGAAATGGTCGAGCGAATGTATGGAGACTACGAGAAGAAGATGAATAAGAAAGGGAAGAAAAAGGAAGCAAAACAGATGATAATGCTTCAGTGATTCAAAAGGCTGGAGGAGACCCTCGTGAGCCTCCATCTTCACCATCAAGTTATATCTCTTCTTCCTCTAGGGATTCTCATCATTCTCATAATTCTATCCATAACTGTATTTTAAGAAACCATTATTAAAGCTTGATGTAAAAATTTCTTTACCTTTGTGTTGACGACTAAAATAGCAACATTGAATTCCACCCACAAAGGATTTCTAAAGCGCTATTATTTAATTATGATAATAATATAATACTAGCAGGTGGGACCCCCTTGTAGACTAGAGGTGCAAGGATAGATATATTACATTTTTATGTTGTTGTTTTTATGATGCTGCCTACATAGGCCTATTATTTTTGATGATGTAGTCTTGGTTTCATTTGATGTGATAATGAGTGGTTAACACATTATTGTTGAGTGCTACTAGTATTTACTTGCGACACAAAACAATTTCCATGGGTATGAGGATCATGTTGTTAGAGGTGCTATGTTTCAACCTTGGTTACTAATTCATGTATTGATTACTTATCCATACATATGCAAGGGATAATTAAATGGGAGCTAGATCGAATCAAAAGGAAAGGAACTATGTATAAATCCTAAGGCCATCGTAAAAGACTACATATAAACTTCAAATAAAAGTATAAATGGGTACAAGTGTTGGTCCTAGATATTATGCTATGTGTTTGGTTAAAAGCTTATGCAAATTTTATTAAAGGTTTAACTGAGGAACATATGGTAAAGTTGATATATGAGTATTGTATGGAGTTATTGAAAGAGGTTAATGTGATATATCTCTGGTGGCGCACTATACAATAGATATGGTATCAAATCTTACGATGGATATTGCATTGAATTTTGGCATTGGTTATGGTTTGATGTTAGTGGTGAATGTTACATTAGTGGGCTAGTTCATACATGTAAATTGAATGGGATAGGTGAGGAAGTGACGTGCATTTAATTCATGTCACTCCAAACCTCCCTACCGCTCGTCACCCTAGCATTGTTACATTGTTGCAATGTTTCTTTGTTGGTTGTGGAAGCTCAGGGTTTTTCAGGTTTTGGAGGGGAAAGCTTGGACAACTCTACATTTAAGTGATTTTCTCACAGGTATGGCTCTTTTCTCTCCATAAATGCTGGACTCTCTATACTATGAATCAAATGGTGGATCGGGAATGCATGAATTTTTTGTTTTCTTGAGTTTTTTTACTCCATGTAAATATGGTGTTATGTTTCTCTGTGATGACTACAAAATGTTGATAATTGTAAGTAGAGAAATGGGTATTATTGAATATAAAGGTTGCACATTGGTTATTTTATCGATCAGTGTGGTTTTTATGATAGTTCTCTCCGAAATAATGGTGACGATGGTGCAGTGAGATCTGTGTTTTATGATTGAAGGGTTTTAACCACCAGGTTGTATTTCAGTGGTTGTCAACTTGTTTCCCTCTCGGTCGTTGTTATAACCTTTATCCAAGTTGCAATGCGAAATTATGTGTGTCTTTGACCAAATCTTGAACTATTGTTAATGGCTCATTCCTTATTGTCTTTTCGCTGAAAGATTTCCAAAATTCTAGTCTTGGTCAGCCTCGAATGTTAATATAGGACTGTGTATGTATTGTGAAGTCATTCCACACACCACTCCTCTCATTCCTGCTATAATGATGATTGCATGTGACCTCGATGTCAATTGTTTTCAAAAAAATTTCCACCTCATAGGTGTTGGAAATAAACATTATCTCTCTGTGTTTTTCTAGTACCCATCACTGTTTTAATTAACCCTCATCTCTGCAAAAAGTGTTAGTGACACCTATGTCAAACTGGGTTGTTTAACTCGAATTGCCTAATCCTCCACTCAGTCATTCAATTATGGTTCTGTCAAGGGCTTGGAGTAATAAATCGAATGACTGTGTTTTTAAGAAAAAAAAAAAGGACCATGGCTCATTGCATTTTCGTTTTCAAAATTATATTATGGCCTATGGTTGATAATCAATGGAAATATGGATATGAATATATGGAAGACCGTCAGCTCTCTGTGTTTTTTTAAAAATACAAACAAGATTTCGTTGTCTCTCTGCATTTAATTTTTAAAAGAGCCCGACTGGGACTCTAACTTGTCTCTACCTCCTCGGGGACCTTCTGGGTTTGTCAAGTTTTGGGTTATTAGTTTAATGAATGGTGGAACTGTTAAAGACACAGGATCCCTCCTCTCAGTCGAACCACTGTGTGTCATCTCTGTGATTGTTGGTTATCTTTTACTTACTCTTCTTTATTGACCATATGAGTTATTGACCCAGGGTTCATGTCTTTCAGGTTTCCAACAAAGATTCTAAAACTATTGGCCCTCCTGGTAAACCAGAAGGAAACACAGTACACAAAATGCATTTCGCAGTCTTACCCGAGATAGATTTAAATGGGTGGTTGTAAGACTCAAGTGTTTACAACCTAGGATTGAGTATGAGATATGGTTTTATTATCCAGAGCCATGCACTACGAATTTTTATTGCAATCTATTGTTATTCATGGTCATGCACTTATCTACCACAGTTTATTTCTTGAGAAACACAATCGTATTCCATAACAATATATTGACTCATTCATTAAGAATACAAATTAATTGCTGATGAAAAGTAAAGACATACATGCATTCATCACATTACACAGATATTACCATGGTTCACCCCCTCCTGGGCTACATCCACAAATATTTGGCTCTTGGCTCTTTTATTATGGTAGTTCTGCATCTCCAGTGTCGCACGGTTACAATTCTCCTCAGATGGGTGAGATCTATATGAGGCAAACTAGATCGCACCAAGCTCCTCAGTCTGTGATCTAATCTGAAGATCTTCCTCCTCTCCTCTGTTCTTAGCTCAAAAAATTACAAAATAGTTCATCACAATATTACATATCGCATCGAATCGTACATATTCAGCATGCACAATACAGAGACAAACTAATCAAGAATCAACCTTACACAACAAAAACTGGAACCCTTTATTATACCTACGTATCTATATTTATATCTATCAGGCTCTTCATCCATTTACAATGTATTACAAAAAAAATAACCCTATCGACGTTAGGTATTCCTCCCATGTGTGCATGGTGTTCTTCCTCCCAGCTGTCACTTCCCTTATGCACGCTTTCTTGCATGTGTGCATGTTGTGTCTCCCTCCAGCTATTACTTCATTTTCTGAACGCTTTCTTTCCCCACGATCATCCTTCCTTCCACTTTTTCCTATTGCCAATAGGCCCCCAACACTGACATGTGGCTCCTCCCAAGCCACCTAATCCTTTTGAGCTTCCTCGATATCCTTGGTGATCGTTTGGAACTTTTCCTTAAGCTCTTCTTCTTTTGTCAATGCCTGCACAGTCTTCTCCTTAATGGTGTCCACTACTTGAACTGCCACTTCGTCGCTCAACAATCCCGCACATTCTTCCTGGGTATGTTCTATCTGTGTTTTAGCTCCTTCTACCTATGTGAGTACTTCTGCTACCCGTTCCTGCAATGGCTCTATTTGAGCCTGGCACTCCTGTTTCTATGTTTGTGTAATGATGGGTTCTTCATGCATCTTCTTCATCTCTTGCATCCCTTTGAATGGTTCTGAGATTGGTATGGTCTTCTGCTTTAGCTTGAGCTCTTGGATCACTGCATTAATCCTTTCCTCTTCCTGGTCCCACCATTGGACCTATCGATCCTCCTCCAACCTTGTCCAAAGTTGTGTTTCTTTATCGAACAAGTCAGCTGTTGTGATAACCTGCTACTCTATCTCCTTCAGTTGCATTGTTGCTTCCTGTTTCCTTTTCTCCTTGACTGTTGGTGGAGTGGTTGGTGTGAGATATTGTCAAAAATTCCCAATCTCCTTCTGATATTGATCAATTTCTTGTGCAATTCGATCAATCTTTTCTACGGTTGCAACTTCCTCATTCTACACAGCCTATAGAATCTTCTCATAAGTTCTTATCACTTTATGCTCCAATCCTTTTAGGAGATCCTTTTCCTCCTCGGTCTCAGATTTGGCCTTCTCATAGCCAACTTTCAATTCATCTCGTTCCTTTGTTGCCTGCTTCAATTTGATTAAGTTTCTGCATGCGTGAGACTATACCTTGTGGTTGACGCTCACCTGCAACCTATGTAATTCCCCTGATGGTATCCTTGTCAAAAAAAATTGGATTTGGTTCAAGTCTTTCAAGGGTGTCTGCCCCACAATTTCATCCATGCGCAAAATGTTGGGGTTGATATGGAATGTTATGTGTGGCTGCAGTATCCCCTTGTATATCTTTCGATCTTCTTCTTGCACTCTTCCTTCTGTCTGCAGTGTTGATGGATGTATGCCCCTATTGCATCTTCCTATCTATGCTTCCCTGAATCTTTTGAGGAACTCTCCCATTTCTGCTAGCTCTTTCTGCAGTTTGTCCCTATGTTGTGTTGCATGATCGAAGTCCTCTGCTAGACAATCTTGAACCATTATGGTGATCATTTCCCCATCATCCTCCATGATCATATAATCTGGTGATGTTCGTTGTGCCTTTGATTTCTTGCGCACACCTCCTATCCATGCTATCAATTTATTCGTTCCCCTTGATTCTTGCGTATTGGGATTTGGGGCAGTCTCCTACTCTCCCGCAGCCTATTTCTATTGTTCATTGGCCGACTGTGTAGTCTCTTTCTTCCCTTTATAGGTTCCTATATTCTTTGACTCTTCATCTTCCTGAGTTGTCTTGCCTTGGCCTGTTCTTGGTTTCTTGGGCACTTGGATTTTTGAGGGCTGCGTTTCCGCCTTCTCTGCCTCTCCTTCTGTTGTTCATTCTGGGACTCCCTAGGTAATGGCTGGGATTCTCCATTCATTGAGCCATTCAATAATAACCATGTTGATATCACCCTCTTTGATGCAGTAGCGCATATGTAGCCATTGTTTATCTGGATCCTGCCTTGGTTGTATCCACATTGTTTGTTGTGTGGCCCAGAAGTTGGCGATGTCTACATATCGCACGAAAACCTCTGGTGTTATTCTCCATGATCGACTGATAGCTTCATGTATGTCACGTAGGTATGGTTCGAATATGATTCCATTATCCCTCTTATGCCTGGACTGCGGCTCATATCTTAGTAGTAGGTATCTAGCTCCCACTGGTTGTGGTCTGGTACAAAACATTACATACCCTGGTTCCCACCATCCCATGAAGGCTATTAGGGTGATGAGCCATGAGTAATGGAACTCTATTCCTAGGTCCTGCACATCCTTGCAGTCCTCTTGAAATAAGTCCAATAAATATGGTGCCCAACTCATTGAGGTGCCTTCAACGCACTGATTTGCAACTGCAATGACTCTTATTGGTACTTCATCTTTGCGACATTTTCTTAGCAATTTG
This sequence comes from Picea mariana, assembly GCA_032191745.1. Lineage (NCBI taxonomy): Eukaryota > Viridiplantae > Streptophyta > Pinopsida > Pinales > Pinaceae > Picea > Picea mariana. Next base: position 24,580 of record JASDQU010014447.1, read on the forward strand.
CAGGCTAAGATATTTGCGCCCAATTGTGTACCTATGTTGTTGATTCATTTGATCATGATGGATCTCGTTCTCCTGGTGGTTCCATACTTCTTATTCATTTATTCTTCCAATGCTTTCTCCTTGGATTTGTCATTCCATACCCCAAGTTGGTAACCCTATGATTTGTGCGATAAGCTCAACAGTTATGGGGATGGGTTTGTCCAGCCATATGTCCCCTCCATGTGTGACTGCTAACAACTGATTGACATAGGCTATCTCATACTGGCCTCTGCCAAAATGTGGTAGGGTCAGCAGACCTAAGATTCCTGTTTTGTCCAGCCCAGTTGCCCACTGGTATGGTTGGGTAATCTCTTCTCCCATCTGGGTTATGCCTATGGTCTCTATAAAGACCCTCCATGCAAGTTCTAGGAACTTGGTTTCATCTGATAAGTCATGGTCTGAATATTTTAGCTTCTCGACGTGACCTAGTAGCTACGAATCTACCTGTACTCCAGATGGTATGCGTGGTAGAACAATTTTTGTTGCAATCTTCTTGCGGGGTGAGCTCTATATATGTACTCTGTCTTCCTATTGGGGTGGTTGGGTCAAAGTTCTAGCAGATTCTGGCTGTTCCCCCATAATCCATTCTGGCCAAGACGAGGTATCTTTAGTGGTCTACCCTACTGGTTTACCTAATAGGATCATTTGAGACTCATCTGGTTGCACTACTGCTTCCATATTCTGTGTCATTTCTTTAACTTCCAGGGTTGGTTCAGTGGTTTCTAGTTGCACTTCCTTTTGGGTTTCCGCTTCCTCATTCTGAGGCTCCTGCATCGCTGCTGGCGTATCCACTTTCATGGACTCTACTTGTGGTTTCTTAATTTCTTCCACAATTGGCGTAGAGTTCATCGGTATCATCTCTGGGAATGGGATTTCATCGATATCAACAATCTTCAGCTGTTGCTGGTCATTTTCTTCCAATGGTCCTCGTGACCTAGTTTGCACCCTAGTCAGCCTAGCAGTCTGGCCTACTTCTGCTAGCTTTGGTGGTGCCATAGTGGTGATTGTCGAACGTTTGCTAATTTCAAATAGATTCTTTGAGCTCTGTAGTATCTCTCTATTCGTTCTGGCTACTATTAATCTCTCTCTATTCTCCTTTCGCGAATAGACTAGTTGCTCCTGTGCTCGCATGTTGTATGGGCTAGTCATGAAGTTTGTTGAGGATGCTTCCTTCATTATGCATTTAATGCACCATAAATGTGGGTTCAATGCATCTATGGCGGTTTTGTACTTTCCATTACGCTTTATTTTCCGGCTCCAATTGGCGTGATTAATGTGATGTCCCATTGGTCCTTGCCATTTTTTAATTTTGGCTAATGTTGTCTTATCGTCCGGCTTTTGCCAACTTTTTGTTTCTTGCTTGTTTTCCCTTTGTATGTAACCATTGTTCCTGCCTTTTCTGAATTTGTTTTTCCAACTTCATGTGGCCTTCTTATTTCTGGTGTACTGCGACTTCTTTAGTTTTGTTTCCTTTTTCCTCTTTTTCCATTTTTTTTTTTACTGCGCGGTAGGTGGTCGACTGTCCTTATATAGTTTTAGTCAGCTCCCGTTGATAATTCCTATGAGGTATGCACCTACTAAATCTCTTAAATTTACAGCTCATTCTTCTATGACATATTTTACTTCATATGGTCCTAACCAATGTATTCTAATCTATCCCGGTGATGAAACGATTTGTTTTCATACATTATTACTAGATCTCCTTCCTTGAATGCTTTTTTCTTGATGTGTCGATCGTGCCAAGATTTGTATCTTGATTTATTCACATGTTGATGAAATCCTACTAGGATTCGGTCTTCCTCCATGTTCAATAATTGATTCATTCTTTATTGTACTGTGCCTCATTCTGTCATTTGTGTGATAGATGCTAAGTGTAAGCTGGGTACTAAAACTTCTAATGGCATTACTTCTTCATGGCCATAAACCAGTTTGAATGGTGTGTGTCCTGTCAAATTTTCCATGTAGTCCTATATGCCCACAATATTGCTGGTACTTTGAAGTCCCATTCATCTCTGTTGATGTTACATATCTTTGTCAGTGCGTTCTCTAGAATTTTGATGAAGGCTTCTACTATGCCAATTGCCTCTGGATGATACGGTGTGCTCTTCTAGTGATGGACTTAAAATTATTCATTCATTACGCGGATGGTGTTGTTTATGAAGTGTGTTCCTTGGTCACTCATCAAGACTCTTAGGCACCCAAATATCATGATTACTTGTTCGAACAAGAAGTGTGTTACTGTATCTGTGCTTCAATCTTTTACTAGTGCGACTTCCACCCATATTGTTAGGTATTCCATTGCAGTGATAATGTATCTTGCCCCTGTTCTTTTGGCTGGTGGGTTAATTGGTCCCACAAAATATATTGCCCATTTTTCAAATGACTCTAGTTTTACTTGTGGTTGTAGTGGCATCTCGTCCCTTCTATTAGGTTTTCCTACCCTTTGACAGACATCGCATCTCTGACAGTACTCTTTCGAGTCTCTGAGAATTGTTGGCCACCATAGTCCTGGGTGTAATTCCTTCTGCATGGTATATTCTCCTGCATAATTCCCTCCTACCATTCCCTCTTGGGATTTTGCTAAAATTCTTGGTTGTTCATGCTCTAACACGTACCTTTGCAAAATGCTATCTGCACCCATATTTTATAAATGAACTGCAATCAATTGATAGTCGGTTGCACATACTACTAAGTTATTCTTCTTCACGTTGGTATATTTGTTATGAGTCCGATAACTTCCTGATTACAAACGGTATTGGGTGATCCAAGTCTCCCGCTCCCAGATGCACTAAGATAGCTCCAAGTGTTATCGCTGATGCATCTACATGCACATGGAATGTCTTTTCCCAGTCTGGAAATACTAATATCGATGCAGTGACCATCTTTAACTTCAAGGTATCTAGACCGTGTTGACAATCGTCATTCCATTTGTACTTTGTATCCTTTCTTAACAACTTTTCCATTGGTGTTGTGATCTACGCATATTCTTTGATGAATTTCCTGTAGTATCCTGTGTGTCCTAACATCGCTCTTAGCTGGCGGATTGTTTTTGGTGCTGGTAAGTTAACAATGACCGCGATATTTGTTGGATCTACTAATAATCCTTGTTTACATACTATATGGCCCAATAGTATCCCAAACGGTGTCCCAAATATGCATTTCTTAATGTTCAGTGATATTTGGCACTGTTTGCATCATTCTAACACTAGCTGTAAGACTTCCACATGGTTTTTCAATAGGCTATATACTATCCAGTCATCCAGGTATACTTCAAGAAATTGATGGACGAATTCCTTAAATGCTGCAATGACCACTCTGGAAAATATTTCCGATGCATTCTTCAGTCCAAACAACATGACTGTGTACTGATGAGATCCCCATTATGTCACTAACATGGTCTTATTTCGATATTCCTATGATATATTAATCTGATGGTAGCCTGAGAATCCATCAGTGAATGAGTAAGCTTCATTTCCTCCCACATTATCTAATACTTCGTTTGTGAACGGTGTAGGGAATGGGTTGTGTAGGCATGCATCATTCAACTTCCTCAAGTCGAGGCATATCCTAATTCCTCTTCCCTATTTCTTGTCCTGCACTACTATCAGACTTATCCATTCTAACTCCTCAACTGGTTCGATGATGTCGGCTTCGAGCATCCTATCAATTTTATATTTAACTTTTGGTTTATATATGGGGTTTAGTCTGTAGGGTCATTGTCTGGTAGGTCTCACATCAAGTCTGAGTGGTATCTTCATTTCTCCTAGTTCTCCGGCTAGACCCTTCATCTCTGTGAATGTTGTGGGAAAAAGGTCGGTATATTCGCACAACAACTCTGTGATGCTTTCTACTATTTTATCATCCCACTAATCTCCATTGCTGGCCATTTTGGGCTGCTCAGTTGTCCCGATGTTAACTTTCTTTACCTTGATTGGTGCAGAAATGACTTCTGATTCTATGGGTGGTCCCTTGACATCTCTTTCGCCTTCTAGTTCGTCAATCTGAATATCGCGCAGGTCCTCTTCATCTGGTGCTTCCTCTTGTACATGGTAACATGACAACAATTCCTTGACTCTCTGTTTATTCCATTGTTTCTCTTCTGTGATAAATTCTATTTCTGGTTTTTTGATCAATATCACTCCTTTGATTAGTTTGAGGGTTGTGTCTATGTTGGGGTTCTCATTCTCAAATGAGGAAGTGATTGTGAAGTTTTGTTGCAATGTCCTCCATGTTGTAGTTCCTTTGCACAATTCCTAATCTGTATACCAGTTCGTGTTGGATTATTGAGAGGGGGGCGTGAATTAGTAATAGCACAATTGTAATCCTTTTTATCCAAATAAACCAAGTGTTATATCAGTGTAGAATTATTATCTAATAATGAGTAATAAGAAATTAACAATCACACACATACATAGTACACCAGTATTTTATGTGGAAACCCAAATCAGGAGAAAACTACTGAATGCTTTTTCTTATATGTCTTGAAGAATTACATTCATTGGAAGCACCAACTTTCTTTTTTTTCTAGCTGCAACTAGAAGGAGGCTCCAACCCCCTAGTTTCTTAGGCTACAACCTGAGGGAAGATCCAACTTCCCAGTTCTCTAGCTACAACCAGAAGGAGGATAAAACCCCCTATGTTCTTGGGCTACAAATAGAAGGTGGCTACAACCACTAGTCCTTGCCCCATCCTGCCACCCTGAACTAGAATGATGGAACCACTATCAACCTGTCACTGTGAGATATACTCATGTACAACTGTATCAACCTATACCATTAACCTATATCCAATCTATAAAATTTCCTTGTAATCAATCTGTACATGAACTGAAAATATTCCTACAAATATACAACATGTACATGACCTGTAGTGATGCAGCCTACATATGTATGTACCATATTTGTTATGCAGCCCACGTACATACGTTCCCTATCTGTTATGCAGCCTGTGTATGCCTTATGAAAACTAGGGTTTCCATTTTCTTGAAAACTTTTGACCATCTGTAACTTATTTTACATAGATCTGTAACCTGTCACTGTATCCAGACTATAACTGTATCATGTCCATGCATCCTCATACATAACCTTTACTCAAGCCAAGTATGTCTTTCTCTAGTCATAGGTATGTGTAATCATGAACAAGTATAATATCCCTCACATGATATTAGTCGTCAAACCCTTTCTGATATTCAACTTCTCAATACATCAACTACTACACAAATACAATCTCTCAACCATGTACCATAAAGACCCTTAGCCATATGCCAAGAAATACAAGATGTTCCTCAACAATAAGTATCAATCATAAATATACCAACATTGTATTTCTATATATCTGACTTATACATAATATCCCATGTAGTCACTAGTATCTCTAGGGAGAATTCTCAAATATCCATTTCCATTCCTCATGCATACATCAAAATACAACTATTCATAGAAATAAGACATAGATTTTGAACCAATGGATGGATCTGATATATCTGTGCACTTTAGACCTTCTTGGGAGATTGATCTCAGAATCTAGAACCACTGCATCTTCATCTCTTCAAGTTTCCATGGATTTACCAACACATACACACCTTGTACATAGACAACCCACATATAACTCAACATGTACACAACTTGTACATAGACAACCCACATATAACTTAGCATGTACGCACCTTGTACATAGACAACCCGTGTACGCCTTAGAAAATAGGGTTTTGTTTTAATTCTGAGAATTTCACCATCAACCTTTCGTGCTACCTTAGACGTTCGCCACTTCATATGTATCCAAAAGCATTTACAAGAAGCTTTACACAAGAAAATATATATACAATATGTACAAGTGTGTTTTGTATGAGTGAGCTTTGTCTCTTATTTACATCTTCATGTAGCCTTACACTTTCCTTGATTTAGGGCTTCTTCATTTAAAATAATTTCTTTTTGCAAAGCACTTTGACTCTTAGGGTATTCTATAAGACTCATTAGGGTTCTCCAACTTCATATGGTCATAACTCTCTAACTGTGAGGAGTTATGTGACGTTCCACATAAAACCAAAAATGGCATGACAAGCACTATCCATCTAGGATAGTTTCACTCACAAATTCATTGTCCTTCATCTCATTATTCCTCAAATAAGCATGGGTTCTCTCACTCTGCAAAGCATCTTCTCATGAGGGATTTCACCATAAGGGGACCACTTTGGAGTTCATCAATTTTTACTTCTTATCAACCATGAAAAGACAATAATGAGTCATCTTTACATCAAACAATATTGGGTCCATTACCCAAACCTTGTGCTATGGGGACGTTTTCAAGGGTTGACATCAATGACAACCAACCTTAATAAAAAATATCCCCCTTTGGCATTGATGGCAACACTCTGATGAAATAATCAAATCATATCACTCATGCTCCCCTTGGAACCATGCCTTTGTCCTCTGTATCTGATAAATCTCTCCCCCTTTATCATTAATGGAAAAGGTATCTTTCCATCCGTGGTTGCTCCCCCTAACTGAATTATTCTCTTATGGTTCTTCCTCGTGTAAATCTAAGACATATAAGATAAGCATTAAAAAATAATCCACTTTGGAGTAGAAATAAATCCACGTCTTTGGCGAAGATACTCAAAGGATTCCCGTGGAAGTGGTTTTGTGAAGATGTCTGCCACTTGTTCTTTTGTTCCCACATACTCAATTCTGATGTTATTTTCTGCAACTTGCTCCTGTAGAAAGTGATAATTGATTAGAATGTTCTTCGTCTTGGAGTGCATCACCAGGTTCTTCAAGATATTGATGGAACTTGTATTATCACAATATATTGGAATAAGCTCATCATATTGATGGAACATTGTGTGCCTTTTCATTCTTGTTTCCAATTTGTACTATGCCTTCTCCAATGATTTTGACTAAATTATCATTTTCGAAGGAGACTGGTCCATTTATTTCCATTCACAATGTAATAAATTTGTCTCTATCACCTGTCATGTGTTTTGAACACCCACTTTCAACATACCAACCATGTTGTTTTTTATGATCTTGTAGAACGACTGTGCATTCCTCATTGCTATACTGATATTGCTTTCTTATCCATGTCATTTTTTGAGGTTCTTGTCTATGACTGTTGTTATTCTGTTGAGGTTCTTTAGGAGGGACTATCATTCTGCAATCTTTGGCCACGTGTCCAAAATTGCTACATTTGTAACATTCCACTTCAGTGCTCAAAGATTCAAACATGTTGTAACTTCTTCTTTGTGTTTCACTAGGTATTCTTGAATAACCCCTTTGTGTATGACTCTCAAAGTTGTTATTGTTCATGTTGTTATCTCTGCAATTCACAACTTTATGTCCAAAATTATTACATGCATAACATAAACCAAAAAATATAGTTTGATACCTGGGAGTTGAGAATCTTTTGAAAGGAGGTGCCCTTATGAATCCTTCTTCTTCTTGAGGCCTATCTGTCTATTGTTGATTATGAAATCTAAATCTTCTCGGTGGAGGAGTGTCCCTGTAATCTTCCTTGTATATATTCCTATCCCCTTTGATTGTTTCTGCATAGCTTTTTGGATTTGTTTCCTGCTCTATTGTTTTGGAGCTTGATCCCTTTTCTGTCTAATTGTATTCAAGTCTAGACATGTCAAGATGAGATTTTTTACTGTTGATAATGCCATCTAGAAATTTTGAGCTATTCTGCATATTTTTTCTTTTGAATGTCCTTTCTTAGTGTGACAATATTTGCTTCCAAGTTTCTAATGATCTTGTCCTTTTCTTCTAGTTGTTCTTTGAGTGCTTATTCAATTCTTCTATCTTCTTCTATTTGAACCTTCAATTTTGTGATCATTTGTTCTAGTTCTCAAGTGTCCTTTTTCTTGTCTAGTTCTACTTGTAGTTTCTTGTTTTTATTCTTTTCTCTTATGATAACTTCTATGACACACATTAATTATTCTCGATAGTCAACTTCTGCCTCTTCAATTTTGTCTTCGACTTCTTCATATTCTTCTTCAGAGTCTTCTTTGTCATAATTGTTTACTGCCATGAATAGAACTCTTCCTGTCTCACTTTCACTGATTTCACCTTCATCTGAAGATGAGATGTCTTCTTTGATGCATAAGCTTTTCTTGAAATCTTTCTTTGTAGTTATTTTGCCTTTATATGTGTGTTTTCCTTTTGAGTAACCTTCATCATTTCTCTTTTTCTTATGAGGATATTTTTTAGCAAAATGACCAATACCATCACAATTAAAACAAATTAAAGGAAGCTTACCTCTATACCTACTGTGGGTTCCCTTGTTCAATCTTTTGACGAAGTTGGCCACTTCTTCATCATCTTCCAAGACGTCGCTACTGTGGCTATATTCTTCTTGTTCCTTTTTCTTTTTCTTTGATCTTTTAGATGCTTTGAAGGTTGCTTCTTTTACATCTAGATTTTCCTGTTCAGTTCTCATTTCACATGCTGTGAAGATTCCATGCAGTTCGTCCATGATTATTGAGTTTAGATCCGATATTTCTTCTAGTGATGATATCTTAGGGTTGAATCTCATAGGAATATATCCTAGTACCTTTTGAATAATTAAAGATTCTTCGATTTCTTCTCCCAATCCTATGATTGCATTCACTGTTTCATCAACTCGTAAGAAGTAGGCTGCAATATTCTCTTCTTCCTTCATTTTTAGTTTGAACTGACCTCTGTAAGTTTGAAGCTTTGCTTCTTTGACTTTTGTATCTCCTTCATAAATATTTTGAAGCTTTTCCCAAATTTCTTTAGTGGATTTACAATGTGCAACTTTGGTGAATACCGTATCACTGAGACCATTCAAAATTTCATTTGTAGCTTTGGAATTATTCTCACCAAGTTTCATTGCTTTTTCATTTATTGGTCGAACTGTTGGTGTTGTGTATCCATCTACAATTGATTGCCAAACTTGAAATCCCTATGCCTGTATATATGTCTTCATCCTTATGCTCCAAAAAACATACTTCTATCCATCAAACTATGGTATTCCATTTTTATATGAGTTGGTACTCTCCATGATCTACCTTTCAGTGGTTAAACTAATTTCTGAAGGAACCTGCTCTAACACAAATTGTTGGATTATTGAGAGGGGGTGGTGAATCAGTAATAACGTAATTGTAATCCTTTTTATCCAAATAAACCAAGTGTTATATCAATGTAGAATTATTATCTAATAATGAGCAATAAGAAATGAGCAATCACACACATACATAGTACACCAGTATTTTACCAGGAAACCTAAATCGGGGGAAAACCACGGAACACTTTTTCTTATATGTATTGAAGAATTGCATTCATTGGAAGCACCAACTTACTTTGTTTTCTAGCTTCAACTGAAAGTAGGCTACAACCCCCTATTTTCTCAGGCTACAACCTAAGGGAATCTCCAACTCCCTAGTTCTCTGGCTACAACCAGAAGGAGGCTACAACCCCCTATGTTCTCTAGCTACAACCGGAAGGTGGCTCCAACCACCTGTCCTTGCCCAGTCCTACCACCCTGAAGTAGAATGATGGAACCACTATCAACCTATCATTGTGAGATATATTGTTCTACAATTGTATCAACCTGTACCACTGACCTGTATCCAATCTGTACAACTTCCCTGTAATCAATCTGTACCTGAATTGAACATGTACCTATAAATATACAACATGTACGTGACCTTGTAATGATGCAACTTGCATATGTACGTGCCCTATCTGTTGTGAAACCCACATATGTACACACCCTATCTATTATTTAACCCACATTTGTACGCACCCTATCTGTTATGCAGCCTATGCATGCTTGTTGTTGGGAAAAACACCCTACGGACTAGCAAACTAGGGTCAGACTTGCATGCATATTTGACTGAATAGAAACTACTTTTTTACCTACATCCCAAGATTTAAATCCCTTTTTCTCAGTAAATGCATGGAAAAGGACCACCTACGTTATTACTGGCGTTCGATGTAGATCCTCCATTGCGCTCTGATTACTTACTTGCATTGCTCCTTCCACAGATGACCTGCACTCAAGACAAACAACAACTATGCATGCATGCTACTTTTATACTCAAGGGTTAGAAGTCAAGCATAAATTAATCAAACCAAAGACAATTCATGAATTGGGACGGGAAAAACATTCTTTTTATTACTGAAAGTGAATCAACTTACAAAAGCTGAGGCCGACCACTGCTCCTTGAACCTGATCCTGGGCTCCTATTCTTCTATCCTTCAACTGAATTTGTGTTAAATATCCTTTGGCATGAGGAAAGGCTAAAGGGTTGGGACAATGGATTACGTAAATGGGCAGAGTTTCTTCGCTATATTTTTTCCTCCCTCCAAATGGTACCCCTACCCCTTCTTTTATAGGCTAGAAGGAGCTAGGGTTTTGGATGAACCCTCGGCCATGCATGGCCAGGAGTTTCAGTTAACTGACCCATAGCTTTTTGTTCCGTTGGAAACTTTCCTTTTTTCGTGCTTTGTTAGGTACATGCGGGCTGTTGTGAGTCAACCAGCGTGTACACGCGTGCAGTAATGGGTTAGGGCATGTGGGCCTTTACACAAAAGGATTTTCAAAGAGTTGTTCAGCAGAGTTTTGGCAAAGAAGGGATATGAGTTGGCCTGATTCCAGGTAAGCATGTGTGGTGCAATTTAGGGTTATAACATATGCCCCCTAATGTGTGAGGTCAAAAGAGCATCTAATGGCTGAAATACATTACCAATCTTTACTGATGCGCCGAACGATTGAGCCCAAGCATCAGGAACCAGAAGGTGCCATCTGCAAAATAACAAATGTCTCACCGAGGTGGGCATACCCATGCTCGGGATAAAAAAGAACCATGGCTACCAATCAAATACACTATAGATCCATGTCAAATAACTATAAAGAGTAGCCATAAATAATACACAGTGGAGCTACATCTCAAAATCAGAAAGATATACATATAGAGTATCCATCTTCCAGAAGTTGATTTGGCCTGACGGCTAGACTTCACAGCTCAAGAAACAACTTCAAAATCTTCTAAAACTTGGGTAAGAGTGTAATATGAGTGTACAACTACACTACCCAGAGGTCTTCGATGGATCGTCGGTCATGGACTTGATAATCTTGATGATCGAACTGAAGGCTTCAGTGATTTCAAACAAGGACTTGATTGGACATTTAGGATGGTCGGGTATGCGAACAAGAGACATATTGCAGAGGGGCTGACTCAGGCTTAGTGACACACTTCCCTTGGAGAATAGCATGACAAGTGATAAGACTCAGGTAGCATATATGTTAATCATAAGTCTACGAAGCAGGAGGCAACACAAACTCTCCATATGTTTGGAAGAATAACCAAACGGTGGAGGACACAACTCTATATAGCGAGAAAAACTTCCTAAGGTCATACTACATCCCATAGTTTGATGATCAAACGGACATATGTGCTTTATCCAAGGGCGACTCATTATGTTGCCAATAAAGAAAATACTTTTCCCATCCTCTTTTTGGGGTATATTTGATTTTTTTGTTCTTTTCGATAATTTTGGAAAAAGAATAAAGGAATATTACATTACAATGGAGGAACGAGTACTGCAAACATACAAGCTCAAGGCACAAGGACAAGACTGATGTTCTGGTGAAATGATACTCAGGAAAAATCCTTCGACAGCCAAAGGTGTTAAGACGCAGAAGCAAACTGTCACAAGGCTGGTGGATAAGGTATGCAAATGTGGTTAATAGAACACACAATGGTAACGTCCTTCAATGTAAGTTTAACGAGCCCAGAGAAGGTAAGATCGGTGGTTTTTCATATTTAGAGAGTCTGAAAAAGAATAAAAGGAGACTCCGCTGGGGTACCTTTTTTGAAAATAGTCTAGTCGGTTCGAAAAAGGGGTAAACTAGCACCAATTAGACGTCAATTCAAAACCATTTTAATGAGTGTGACAAGGACAAGATCACGCGGCCATTTTTTCACTTTTAAGGAGTCTGAAAAAAGATTAAATATGGACTCCGTCAGGAATATTCTTCTGGACCAATTTAACGAGTGTGAAAGAATAAGGTCACTCAACGATCTTTTCAATTTTAGGGAGTCTGAAAAGAGCTTAATTATGGACTCCGTGGGGGTTTCTTTTTCATAAATTTAGTCCCTCAGGCCCGAAAAAGGAATAAAATTATACCTGAGAGTATTCTTCTAAAGAATGAGAATTCGATAGAGTATACCTTTGTTCGTATAGTTGACCGCCTGGACCGAAAAAGGGGTAAACTATTGTCGGACAGATGTGACTTTAAATTTCAGTTTAACAAGCATGAAAGGCCACAAGATCGCTCGGCAATCTTTTCATTTTTAGAGGGTCTGAAAAGGGCTTAAAAGGAGACCCGTTATTTTTGGGAGTCTTGAGGGTGAGACAAAGAGTGAAAAAGAATCATGCAAATGAGACTCAAACTCATATTTAGGAAAGACTATATGGACTCCCGAGCCTATAGTGTTTTTAGAAACGGCATGGACACCATAATGCAACCAGGACCTACCTAGGGCATCCATGTTCTGGTAAGCTCTACCGCCAAGTTGTGACACTTCTAAAGAAAATATGATGGTTCTGTGTCACAACCTGATGGGATCGATCCTATAGCAGAGGAAAAAGACAACGAGGTGCAAAAGTCAGGGTGGTAACCTAACCTATATGCTCAAGTTGATTTTTGAATTTTTTTATGGACCGTCAATATTTCCTCAAAACTAAAAAAAAATGTCCCAATACTCGATCAAATCCCTCCCATATAACTCCTGAATCACTCTAAATGGATTTTGGTATAAAGAAACTGATAAGGGAGGCCAAAAAAGTGACAAAAATAGGCCAAAAAGTCTATAAATAGAAGCTGGCAGCTCATTATCACCATTGCTGATTTGAAAATTGACTCTAGAGCCAAAAGACCCCCTTTGCCAAAAACAGTGATTCCGGGAGATACAGTGGACAAAACAAACTTCTTCTTGGACCAAATAAGTACAAACTCCCTTATCTAGCTATTCAATACTTCAATTTCATTGTTTAGTTTATTTTTTGGGTGGGCGTCGACCTTAAAAAGGTTGGCCCTAGGTACACACATGTTGTCTCTAGACAGGACACATGTACATTCGGGCAGAGTAAAGTCTGCCCACATGTACACGTGACTGTCGCCTCTATATCCCGCGTGTACCCCCCTTTTGTAATGAAAAATCAAACTAAAAGCAAGTACTGAACCTCGTTTACCTTATTGTGTTGGTAGGATGTATGTCTAGTGGAGGGAAAGGGAGCATGAAGAAATCAATGAGTTGGTTGCAGTAGATCCGAATGTCGTGGCCGTGTTAATGCAATGCGGTTTACTAAAATTCTTTCTATGCCCATTCATGCGTGCACAACCAAGGCTACTGAATGCCTTGATTGACTACTGGCACCCTGATGCAGAGGCTTTTATGGTAGAGGGGAAATCACTGGTTCCCACCACCGAGGATATCTACTTTCTGACTGGCCTCTCAAGGAGAGGGGAACCAGTCAACTTCCAGACGTTTCCTATGGGACCGAGCAAGATCTCGGAACTGATAGCTGAGCATTGTGAGGCTGGGACTGACCGTGTGGGCTCCTAGGTACCTATTAGTAAGATTAATAGCTTAGCACTGCAGACTATATTGTTATTGATTGGGTGGATTACCGACTCAACAGCCTTGCATCAAGCGTCTCGCGCACAGACGAACTGTGCCATCCAGTGCATGAATGCACAGATTTTTTATTGGAGTACCACAATTCTCGAGTGCATGAAGAGGCAATTGACAGATTGTTGATAGTGGACACAGAGGAACTTTGGGTTCGGGACCATCTTGTGTTTGTTCTTTTATGAGAGAGTTTTGAGTTTTAGTCCTCGGGTTGTAGTACGAGGACATCGGGCCTCATTCCCTACAGTGTGTAGATGGGAAGTATTACTGCTGCGATAGGGTGGTGGAAGGATCGTTGAGTCCTTCAACGATGATTTCTTTGCGTGGCTGTCACTACAGATCCTTGTGATTGAGGACTACCCATATGCAGAGATAGACTTTTCTAGAGATCCTGAGATACCAGTGCCTCCTGGTGAGGAGCGAGGGGAGATGGGTAAGTCTCCACCTTTGTATTTTTTTTTTTTTTGTTTGCATATGTAATTTTTATGTCATTTTTGTTATATATATCATTTTTTTGTATGCCAGAGTATTTGACGGATAAACGTTTGTTGCATGCAGATGTTGGACCCGTGCGACCTGTCGATTATGCACGGAATAGGCGTTGTCCACGGCCAGAGGCCGCGGCTGCCGCCGCTGGGGGAGTAGTAGTAGATGGGAACCTCCTAGTCAGAGAGGCCGAGAGAGTCCTTAGACAATTTGAGTGTAACTTCACTGTGCTCACTCGCACAGTCCCGATGGAAGAGATAGAGGACCTGCCGCCATCCATGCAGCCTCATGTAGTGGGGGCACCTCAGACATGGTTCTGACTGTTTAGGTGTTTATCCTATGCTGTGGATGATTATAACAGGGCCCATAGGCCCTGAATCTACTTAGACTTTTTATGTGCCACAAGCACCTACTTGTATATATTTTTTGATTGCATAATCCCAGTGACTCGTTACTACCCATTTTTGAGGCGCTTGCGTCCATCTATGTACTCTGGTTATTTTATGATGTTATACATGGTTTTTATCTTTGTGTCTTATGGATTCTGTGTGAAAAAATGTATTTACATGTTTATGTCAATGTTCTTTCATATGTGTCCAAGATGCCAATCTAAAATTTGATTAGCTAGAGTATTTGTAATTTGGTTTAATCTCCTAGGAACATGAAAATATGTAATATAATCAAAGTTTCGTTCTAAGAGATGTACCCTAAGGATTCGTTAGTGTAAAGTTGGATCATGAACCCGGTATACTCTGTTTAGCTATGACACAACCAGTTGAGCATCGAGATAGACCCGGAGATGAGAGATACCCAATGATAAGGCGTCACGAAGCAACTCAATAACTGCACTATACTCGACGACATTATTTGTGGTGTCACCTAAGCATATACCTCTGGAAGATAACAACTAGCCCTGAGGTGAAAAGATTACCCAAGCTGCAGAGGCAAGCCTCCGCGTGTGCCAACTAGCACCGTCTACATACCCAATGAACACCTCAGAATCAATTGACATCTGCCATATTGACAAAATATAACATCAATGACACATCCATAGCACTTAAAAGAAACTTAAAAAGTAATAGTACAAAGACTATACATATGTTATAGAAAGTGACCCACAATGACCTGTCTATGAGTAATACTTCTTGAGGTAGAGCCCATTTCTAGGCTCTGCTAAAGCATTCCCTTCAAAATCAACCAAACGATAATTGCCCTTTTTAATACCTCTTTTATAATGAAGGGTTCGAACCACATGGGTTTAAACTTTCCTGCCCCCAGGGGGTCTTTATCTTGGTCCTAGACCAGGACAAGGTCGCCCTAAAAAAAAATCTGAGGATGAACGAACCTATCATATTGACACTTGACCTTATGTTTGTGAGCCTCATTGGCCAGGGCCTCATCGCGATGCTGCTGATCGAGCTGCTCATAGTGTACTAACCATTCTTCAAGTGGAGAAGTGTCTGGAAATAACTGTACTTCCAATTTTAGAGATGGGATTTGACATTCGATGGGCAAGACTGCCTCCAACCCGTAAATGAGTTGAAAAGGTGAGAAACTGATTGCAGTCTTAACAAATGTTCGGTAAGCCCATAATGCCGAGTATAACATCAAATGCCAATTTGACTTGGCTGAGTTGATAGTTTGTTGTAGAATAGTCTTAAGAGTTTTGTTTATAGCTTCCACCTGCCCATTGGCTTGGGGGTAGTAAGGTGATGAATGCTCCTGCCGTAACCCAAGATTTGATGTTAATTCGGACATCATTTGGTTCTGAAAGTGACTGCCATGGTCAGTGACAATCTCTCTTTGGACGCTGAACCTTGCTATGATCTGGTTGAATAAGAAGAGAGTTGCAGTCTCTCCATCATCTTTAAACGTTGGCATAGCTTCGACCCACTTAGTGAAGTAGTCGAAAACTACGATGATATAGCAGTGCCCCCTTGCTGACGGGGGGTTGCATGTAGTGTAATAAATCCCCCACTTAGTGAAGTGACCAACTGTGATGACACGAAACATAGGAGCGGGATGTGCCCTCATCTTCCGGGAGAAGATTTGGCACGGATGGCACTTCTTGACCGATTCGATACAATCTTTAATAAGTGTCGGCCAGAAGTAACCTACTCGTAAAATATTTTGGGTTGTTTCCAACCCAGATAAATGACCACCACAAGCTCCAGCATGAAAATCGTTGAGCACGATGATGGCCTCCTCATGAGTGATACATCGACGTAAGATGCAGTCTACACCTCTCCGATACAACGTATCATTGAGTATGAGATAATTTTTAGCCTGATGGCGTATCCGCCGATGCTCGTCACGAGAAGCAGAGGTGGGGCATTTCAAAGTCTAGAGATAGATAAGTATATCTCTGTACCAGGGGTCTGTAGATGCAATCAAAAAAATATCTCTCCGGATAGGTGATTCCTCAGGCACAACGTCACCTGACTCAAATGGAAGTTCTGAAATAAGCTCTGTGAAGACCAATGACTTTTTGGACTTTGCTTAAACGAAGTCTAAGTCAAATTATTGGAGGATGACTATCCATATACTGATTTTTCCACCTATAACTCATCATCTCAACATGTACTAGAATGGATTCACGACAGCAATGATGGTGGTCTTGCAAAACAGAACATAGTGATGGAACCATTGAACAGCATGAACTACTGCCAACACAAGTTTTTCAATATGAGAATAATTGAGTTCCAGTCCTACGAGGCCTCAGCTCAGGTAATAGATCACGTATTCTGAGAACGAATCGTCTTCCTGAACTAAAACCATGCCAATGGTTGACTTTGCGGCAGCCAGATATAATAAGAAATCTTTGTTATAGTTAGGTGTCCATAGAAGAGGTGTGGTTGTGAGGGCATGTTTTAATGCATCGAAAGAGAGTTGAGCGGCTTCATCCCAGAACAAAGGGATGTCTTTATTTAGTAAACGCATAAAGCCCTTGGTGATTTCGGCATAGTTGGCGATGAAGCGTCGTAAGAAGTTTTCCTTGCCTTGTAGACTCTGAAGTTGTAGGATTGTGCATGGGGGGGGAAACTGGATTATTGCCTCCACCTTAAGAGGATCGACCATGATCCTTGTTGTTGATACGATGAAACCTAACAATCATCCTGATGTTACGCAAAAGCTGCACTTGTTTGGATTCAAGCGAATCCTAAAGTAGCGACAACGTTCAAAGATTAGTCTAAGGTGTGTGGGATGATCTTTTCACTTGCGAGAGCGTGATGCTAAATAATCTATATAGGCCTTGACTATATGCTTGAGGTCATGAAAAGAAAAAGATATGGCTTGCTGGAATGTGGCTCTAGCATTTTTAAGGCCAAAAGGCATCTTACGATATGCGAATGTACCCCATGGACAAATGAATGTCGTTTTATGCTGGTCTTCGGGTTTGATTTGGATTTGATTATATCCCAAAAAATCGTCCATGAAAGAAAAGGCTTCACAACTGGCACATTCATCAATGATCTAGTCAATGAATGGTGTTGGAAAATTATCTTTGGAACATGCCTTGTTCAAATCACGGAAATCGGTACATACACGAATCATGCCTTGTTTTTTATTGACTGGCACAGGATTGGACACCCATTGAGTCAAATGGATAGGATAAATAAAACTTTCCTTTAGCAATTTCTCAACATCAATCTTGATGGCTGCTGCTTTCTTGGGATTGACTGGACGAATTTTTTGTCGAACAGGCTTGGCATCAGGATACGTTGTGATTTCATGTTCAACTATTTTTGGATCGATACCTGGCATTTCCTCATAAGACCAGGCAAAAATGTCATGGAATTCTTTGAAAAGATCTATGTAAATTTGAATCTCTTTGGGGGAGAAATCCACTCTGACAAAGACATTCTCCACGACGCCAGGGTTTCGGGAGATGTTGATGGGTGTAGTTTCAGTGATAGTCACCATATTCCCCTCAACATAAATTTCTTGTGTAGCTAAGAGATTAATAGGACATGTCTGATCTCCCGTCATGGTAACGGTGAATTCTCCTGCTTCGATTCAGCTTAACTCTGGGAGAAAATATGATCTGTGATGAAGATCTTCCCAAGGTTTGTCCGAACTAGTCATTGCTTCGATTACGACTTCGTAAGAAGGCAAGACTAAGTCTAACGAATCGACATTAGCGAGAGAACCCTGAGCCCAAATAGGCTCTAGAAGTGGATCTAACTCTTGTGCAGGAGTCGGATCAGGGTTAGCTGAAGTGTGTTGGACTACAGAGTACGCTACCTCAGCGACAGACAAGGGCATGGACATGCCTGAGTGCCCCATCTCATCCATCATGGCTGATGGGGAAGGAAGAATCCAAGGATCCTCAAAGTTTGGCTGGCCACTGTGTGTTGTATGGATAACTATTGCAACTGTTTTGTCAATTGGTTAGCGGGCTTGGTTTGTACTGAACCAACAATACCATTGGCATGTGGTCCAACTCTGTGTCTAGCTTTATCCAGTATCAAACGTGGCACATCTGGCAAGATGGTGTATAATAAACCAGACTGAGAATAGATGAGCTCAAACTGTTGAGCCCTCATGATGGCATCTTCTTCGGAGAAAACTTCGGATGTCGGGACATCTTTGGATAACTGTGGGACCAAAGACTTAAGGAACCACTCAAGAAGGAATGCTGGTGGGACTGGTACTTTGATTAGACTCTTCCGGCGTCTCCACTCTCGAATATGATTAGAGATATGGTCCGTTGTTGTCTGTTCGAAATTGGTGAGCAGCTCTGTGCCAGCGTTGTATCTCACAGGTAACTGGAAATGGTTAAGGAAGGCCATCGCCAGTTCTCCAAAAGAAGAGTATCTTGAGCGATCAAGCTCGATGTACCATTTCACAGCACTCCCAATAAGAGTACGTTGAAACAATCGCAATTGTACGGAGTCATCTTTCAATGAGTTAGATGAGCACCAAAGATGAAAGGTAGTCACATGATCACCTGGATCTTCATTAGGCTTGGCCTCGAACTTTGGAATGTCCGAAGGCAACTTCGTCGGCATAGGAGGCCAACGTGGATCGTGACAAATAGGATCATTTAACAACCTTGTCAAATCTG
>JASDQU010014447.1:47946-66512 GCA_032191745.1 Picea mariana
TTTTTTCCTCCCTCCAAATGGTACCCCTACCCCTTCTTTTATAGGCTAGAAGGAGCTAGGGTTTTGGACGAACCCTTAGCCATGCATGGCTAGGAGTTTTAGTTAACTGACCCATAGCTTTTTGTTCCGTCGGCATCTTTCCTTTTTCCGTGCTTTGTTAGGTACATCCGGGCTGTTGTGAGTCAGCCAGCGTGTACACACGTGCAGTAATGGGTTAGGGCGCATGGGCCTTTACAGAAGAGGATTTTCAAAGAGTTGTTCAGCAAAGTTTTGGAAAAGAAGGGATATGAGTTGGCCTGATGCCAGGTAAGCATGTGTGGTACAATTTAGGGTTATAACAATGCCTTCTGAAAACTAGGGTTTCCCTTTTATTGAAAACTTATGACCTTCTGTAACTTCTTTCGCATAGATATGTAACCTGTTACTGTATCTAGACTATAAATGTATCTTGTGCATGCATCCTCATACATAAACTTTACTCAAGGCAAGTTTGTCTCTCTCTATTCATTAGTATGTGTAATCATGAACAAGTATAATATTCCTCACATGATATTAGTCATCAAACCCTTTCTGATATTCAACTTCTCAATACATCAACCACTACACAAATACAAGATCTCAACCATGTACCATAAATACCCTTAGCCATATGCCAAGAAATACAAGTTGTGCCTCAATAAGAAGTATCAATGATAAATATACCAACACTATATTTCTAAATATCTGACTTATACAGAAGATCCCATGTAGTCACTAGTCTCTCTAGGGAGAATTCTCAAATATCCATTGCCATTCCTCATGCATACATCAAAATCCAACTATTCATAGAAATAAAAAATACCTTTTGAAAAAATGGATGGATTTGATGTATATGAGCACATTATACCTTCTTGAGAGCTTGATCTCAGAATCTAGAGCCTCTGCATCTTCATCTCTTCAAATTTCCATGGATTTACCAACATGTACGCACCTTGTACACAGACAACCCACGTATAACACAGGATGTACGCACCTTGTACACAGACAACCCACATATAACTCAGCATGTACAGACCTTGTACACAGATAGACTGCATACACATCATAAAATAGGGTTTTGTTTTAATTTCAAGAATTTCACCGTCAAACTTTCGTGCTACCTCAGACGTTCACTAGTTCAGATGTATCCACACGTATTTACAAGAAGCTTCACACAAGAAAATACATATACAATATGTACAAGTGTGTTTTTTATGAGTGATCTTTGTCTCTTATTTATATCTTCATGTAGCCTTACACTTTCCTTATTTTAGGGCTTCTTCATTTCAAATAATTTCTTTTTGCAAAGCACTTTGACTCTTGGGTGCTTCTATAAGACTCATGAGTGTTCTCCAACTTCATATGGTCATAACTCTCTAACCGTGAGGAGTTATATGACGTTCCACATACCACCGAAAATGACATGACAAGAACTATCCATCTAGGATAGTTTCACTCACAAATTCACTATTCTTCATCTCATTATTCCTCAAATAAGCATGGGTTCTCTCACTCCGCAAAGATTCTTCCCGTGAGGGATTTCACCATAAGGGGACCACTTTGGAGTTCATCCATTTTTACTTCTTATCAACCATGACAAGACAATAATGAGTCATATTTACATCAAAAAATATTGGGTCCATTACCCAAACCTTGTGCTACGAGGCTTTCTTCAAGGGTTGACATCAATGACAACCAACCTTAATCAACAGTTTGTTGGTATGCCCTCTAAAGTATGTATGAAGTGATGAGGTCATTCCTCCAGTTGTGTCATTTTACACTGCACTTTTTACCTTTCCAAGTGTTTGGTTTGTGTCCCTTGTCCTTCATACTTATGTTGTTTGTTGATTTTGTGTTCTGCGTCGAACCTTATGCACAGTAATCACTTACATTGATATCAGCCTGTGATTGTCTCTTTATGTGTGCCCCACCATATTGAGGGTGTGGAATTTAGTTATAAGTTGATACAGGTGGATATCGGTGGCCACCCACCTTTTTCGACTGGCTCAAAACAATTTTCTGGCAATTTTGGAAATTTACTGTTTTTAGCAGTTTTTAACTTCCGGGGCCATTTTGAGGGACCAAATGAAGGTTTTCGATATCTAGGTCCTCAATGATATTTGAAGGCATTATTGATCCCCAAAAATGAATCTCCTTTACAATACCTTTCCAACGAGCTATCACACGCCTAAAACGGAGCTCGTATGCAAAAGTTACAACCCCGAGAAGTTGATGTACTCACTTACCCAAACGGGGCCCACATGACTTTTGGCGCTTCATCTCCTAGGGTTAGGTTTTTGGATGTCTAGGGTTTTTGGCATTCCTTTTTATTGTAAAAAGGCCTTCAGAGCCTCATTGTAATCAGCTTCTTGTGAATGCGATTATCCATCACATCTCTTCTCAGAGATAAGCTGCCATCAAATTCCCAATCCAGTCCAAGCAATGTCGAGTAAGGTGTTGTGTTGTCTACTATTTCAATGACTTTGAAGTCTTCTTTAGTGCACACTCCATCAAGATCTACTATCACTCCTTTCAGTCTACCTATTGGTAGGACCCTATGCTAGTTTTCTAGTTACAATTGGACATTTGAGTATCCCAGTGTTGGCTCTCCCATGCATTCCCATGTCTTCTTTGGTAATACATTCACTTCGGATCCTAGATCTACTATAATGTATCCCATGTTGAATTCCCCAATGTTAGCATTTAGTCTAAATTCCCTACTTCTCTTCTTCTTGTATGTAGGTGGTTGACGGTTTTTGGTTCTGGCTTTTCTTTCATCTCACTACTACATTTCTCTAGTATGTTTTGCAATATTTTCATAGATGAAGGATCACTTAATACTTTTACGCATGATTGCAAAAAACCTTTGATTGTACTTACTTGTCTCTTGGGCTGCATTCCGTTGGTATGGTCTATTGATGGTGGCATCTCATATTCTAGGGCTTCCTTTCTTTGTTGTGCAATCAACCCTATGTCCTCCTTCTAAAATTCTTGTCGAGCTTCTTTAAATTTCTCCTTTTCCTTTTGTGCGTTGAACTGCTTCTTTGGTTCAGTCTTCTTCTTTACCCATTGGTTCTGCGCTGGTTCCTATCAAACTATGTCGTTTCCTATTTTCGTTCCTCCACAAGTGACTATATTGATGTTTTGTCCGTCATCCCTTGCTTCAGCTGAAATCCACTAAACATTCTGATTGTTCTGGTTCCTCTTTTCCTGAATCTTTACTAGTAGTGTCAGAAATTCCTCTGTATCATGGTCCAATGTGTGAAAATACATACAAGTTGTTGGTGGAAGTGGACATTCCCGTGCATAATTTCCTGGCTACTAACAATTGTGACATGTGACTGATTCTCTACCACGTCCGAAATCTCCTCTGGCTTGTCCTCCTCCTTTGTAGTCTGCTCGATCACCTCTCAGCATGTTATACTTTGGTGCCTGATTGTATTGCACGGTGTTGTACTGGGGTTGTGCTAGGTTATACTGTGGCTGCACGTTATTGTAGGGTTCCTGTGCAGTATTATACTACGGCTTCACAATGTTGTATGGATCTGGTGGTTGATTGAACTGTGGCGTTGCTTACCCAATCATCATTTCAACCTGTACCCTATATGCGTCTGATGTTCTTTCCCACATCAGATCCATAGTTCTACAATATTTATCATCGTGGCCCACTGACTTGCAAAAGCTGCAGGATGGACTCTTTGGAAGTGTCTGGTATTTCTGTATCATCGTGCAGTGATAAGGGTCGTGACCCGATTTCTTTCATATTTCACACCATAGTCCTCCCTATGGTAACAGATTTGGCATGCCTGCTCCCATGCATTGTGTGAATTTTGGGCACTCGTTCTTGTGGTGTCCTTCCGTCCTGCATGTGGTGCACCAAACAAATTCTTATTTTCCTTGTTCTTATTCTAGTTTAGCTGAAATGTTAGATTCTTCAAATCCTCTTTCAGTTGTTTGATAGTTGGTTCCATCTGCTAGTACCAGTTCTCTTCCAGTTGCATGGTTGCCTGCAGATCCTTTGCCTACATCTGGAACTTCAGTTTCCGTAAGGGATATTTTAAGTGTGGTAGTAGTGAATTGACAAACAGGTGTCGATGTTGCATATTGGTCATAAGGTATTTTATATTTCCCTTCAGTTGCTTGAATCTCTGATCAATATCCCATATATATTCTCTTGGATTATATCTTATTTCGATCATCTCGTTCATGTAATTATCTTCTGAGTTCAGATTATGGAACTCATTTTTCAATATCTTCTTAATATTGACGAGTGTACATGTCATTCCCGGGGCAGTGTTTGTGTCTAGACTCATGTACCATTCTAGTGCATGGTCGCTTAGCGTAATTGCTAGCTGCACGAGTTTGGTATCTTCATCAATGATCTATTTTTCTTCCCAGATCTTTGCACAAATGAACAAATTCTTCTCAAGGTCTTTTGTTGCTTCTCCCCGAAATTCTAGTAATCGGATAGTGGGATCGTGTCTTGCCCTTCTGAATATAGAACTACTAGCTCCTCCATGTGGTGTAGATACTTGAATAGTGTTGCCTGAATTGGCTCCTCCTGTTGTTGCTCCGTGTGTAGATGTACTTCCTACTATCAAACTTCCTTTGAAATTCGGTTGTCTAAATGGAGGTGTTCTCTTTGGTGTATTAGTCACACATGGGTTTATGGGTTTGTTGTTGGGAAATAATACCCTATGGACTAGCAAGATAGGGTTAGACTTGCATGCAGATCATGACCTTAAAGAAATCACTTTTAACCTACCACCCCAAAACTTAAAACCCCTTTTTCACATACAAACATGGAAAGGAACTACTAACCGTTTTACTGATGTTTGGTGTAGATCCTCCATTGCGCTTTGTCCGCTTGCTTGCGCTGCTCCTTCCAAAGTTCACCTGCAATCAAGACAAAACACTATGCATGCATGCTACTTTTCTACTTGAGGGTTAGAAATTAAGCATAAATCACAAAAATCACATACAACTCATGCATTGGGACGAGAAAAGTATTCTTTTATTAATCTCAAAATGAATCAACTTACAATAATGATAGAGATCAGCCACCATTCCTTGATCCTAATCCTGGGCTCCTCCTCTTCTTTGTCCTCCTAACTGCTTTGCTTGAATTCTCTTTAGGCTTGAGGAAATGCTAAAGGGTTGGGACAAACGGATTCGGCAATTGGGCAGAGTTTCTTTGCTATGATTTTCCTCTTTCAAATAGTACCCCTACCCCTTCTTTTATAGGCTAGAAGGAGCTAGGTTTTGGATGAACTCTCGGCCATGCATGGATGGGAGTTTCAGTTAACTGACCCATAGATTTTTGTCCCGTCGGCAACTTTCCTATTTTTGTGCTTTGTTAGGTAAACACGGGCTGTAGTAGGCCTGCCAACGTTCCAACGTGTGCAGTAGTAGGCCTGCCAGCGTTCCAACGTGTGCAGTAGTAGGCCTGCCAGCGTTCCAACGTGTGCAGTAGTAGGCCTGCCAGTGTTCCAACGCATGCAGCAGTGGGTTAGGGCGCGTGTGACTTAACTCAGAAGGATTTTCAAAGAGGTTTCTCAGCAAATGTTTTGGCAATGAAGGGATATGAGTTGGCCTGATGCCAGGTAAGCATGTGTGGTGCAATTTAGGTTTATAACATATGCCCCCTAATGTGTGAGGTCAGAAGAGCATCTGATGGCCGAAATACATTACCAATCTTTTACCAATCTGTACTGATATGCTGAACGAGGGAGCCCAAGAATCAGAAATCAGGAGGTGTCGTCTGAAAAATAACAAATGTCTCACCGAGGTGGGCATACCCATGCTCGGGATAAAAATAGAACCATGGCTACCAATCAAATACACTATAGATCCATGTCAAAGACTTATAAAGATTAGCCGCGAATAATACACAATAGAGCTACATATCGAAACCAGAAAGATATACATGTAAAGTATCCATGTTTCAGAAGCTGATTCGGCCTGATGGATGTACTTCAGAGCTCGAGCAACAACTTCAAAATCTTATAAAATCGGGTAGGAGTGTAATATGAGTGTACGAATGCACTACCCAGAGGTCTTCGATGGCTCATCAGTTATGGACTTGACAATCTTGATGATCGGACTGAAGGCTTCAGTGATTTCGAACAAAGACTTGATTGGACGTTCAGGATGGCCATGTATGCGTACAAGAGACATATTGCAGAGGGGCTGACTCAGGCTTAGTGACACACTTCCCTTGGACAATAACACGATAAGTGATAAGTCTCAGGCAACATATCTGTCAATCATAAGTCTACGAAGCAGGAGGCAATGCAAACTCTCCATATGTTCTGGAAGAGTAACCAAACGGTGGAGGAAACAAATCTATATAGCGAGCAAAGATTCCTAACGTCATACTACATCCTATAGTCTGATGATCAAATAGACATATGTGATTTATCCAAGGGTGACTCATTATGCTGCCAATAACGAAAATACTTTTCCCATCCTCTTTTTGGGGTATATTTGATTTTTTTGTTCTTATTGATGATTTTGAAAAAGAATAAAGGAATAGTTACGTTACAATGGAGGAACGAGTACAACAAACATACAAGCTCGAGGCATAAGGACAAGACTGATGTTCTGGGAAATGATACTCGGGAAAAATCCTCCAGTGGCCAAAGGTGTTAAGACACAGAAGCAAACTGTTACAAGGCTGATGGGTAAGGTATGCAAATGCGGTTGATAGAACACACAATGGTAACGTCCTTCGATGTAAGTTTAATGAGCCCAGAGAAGGGAAGCTCGGTGGTTTTTCATGTTTAGAGAGTCTGAAAAAGCATAAAAGGAAACTCTAATGGGGTACCTTTTTTGACAATAGTCTAGTCGGCTCGAAAAAGTGATAAACTAGCACCGATTAGACGTCAATTCAAAACCATTTTAACGAGTGTGAAAAGGACAAGGTCACTCAGCTTTTTTTTCACTTTTAAGGAGTCTGAAAAAAGATTAACTATGGACTCTGCCAGGAATATTCTTCTGGACCATTTTAACGAGTGTGAAATAATAAGGTCACTCGACGATCTTTTCAATTTTAGGGAGTCTAAAAAGAGCTTAACTATGGACTCCGTGGGGGTTTCTTTTTCGTAAATTTAGTCCCTCGGGCCCGAAAAAAGGAATAAAATTATACCTGAGGATACTCTTCTAAAGAATGGGAATTCAATAGAGTGTTCCTTTGTTCGTACAGTTGACCGTCCGGACCGAAAAAGGGGTAAACTACCGCCGGACAGACGTGACTTCAAATTTCAGTTTAACGAGCGTGAAAGGCCACATGATCGCTTGGCAATCTTTTCATTTTTAGAGGGTCTGAAAAAGGGCTTAAAAGGAGACCCGTTTAAGGAACGTTCTTCTGGACCAATTTAACGAGTGTGAAGAAACAAGGTCACTCGAAAATCTTTTCATATTTAAGGAGTTTGAAAGGGGCTTAAAGAAGACTCCACCATGGTTACTTTTCTCAGTTAATCCGAACGAGATCGAAAAGCATAAATGCAGTCTCGCTGGATGTTGCTTTTGGATCTCAAAGTGAGCTTGAAAAACAACAAATTCATCTCATGATAGACTCTTGGTGAGTCGATGCCTGGCATCTTTTCGCGGGAGTTGTATGCTCCGACGAAAACACTGTCTATGACGCCAGGGGTTCTAGAGATATTGATAGGTATTGTGTCAACAATGGTTGCCATATTACCCTCAGCATAGATCTTGTGTGTAGCTAAGGGATTAGTATGACAAGACCTATCTCCAGTCATAGTCATGGTGAATTCTCTTGCTTTGATTCGGCTTAACTTTGGGAGGAAATATGATCTGTGATGAAGATCTTCCCAAGGTTTGTCTGGACTAGTCATTGCTTCAATTACTTCCTCGTTAGAGGGAAATACTAAGTCTAACAAATCAATGTTGGCAAGAGAACCCTGAGCCCGAATAGGCTCTAGCAGTGGGTCTAACTCTTGTGCAGGAGTTGGATCAGTGTTAACTGAAGCTTGCTGGACTAAAGAGTACGCTACTTCAGCGGCAGACAAGGGCATGGATATATTCGAGTGCCCTGTCTCATCCATCATGGCTGATGGGGAAGGAACAATCCAAGGGTCCTCCAAGTAAGTCGTGCGGAACGATGAAACTTGAAAAATCTCAACCTTATGGTGATTCGATATAAACTTGACATTGTCATGAGGAGGTGGGTAATCCAAGGTACCCATCAAATATGGGCACAAACCAACTCCTACGTTAACGACACCTGGTTGAGGATTATCAATCAGAGGAACCATGGATGCCCCCAAAGCTGGGTCAGGTCTAGAGAAGGACAATTGATCGATGGTCACTATCCGGCCTTCATGTGGAAACAACAAGACTTGGAAAACTGTAGCAACCACATCTTGCATAGAATAAGTCCAAATCCGACCTAACAAGAGGTTATAGACGAGGGGAGCATCGACTACCTCTATGTCGACACACACGGTCTTCCCTCCTAATTGCACAGGGAAAGAAGGAATGATGCCATCTGGTCGGAAAGAATGATCGTCGAACGCAGTGAGGAGAGTAGGTGATGGAGACAAAGCGGGCTGACCAATGGCCTTCCAACATTCTAACGACATGATGCAAGTCGAAGCGCCCTCGTCGACCACCGTGCGGAAGATATTGCCGGTACAAGATTTCATGGGATGAGCCACTACTATCTGAAATGCTACGTGGTAAGGAAGACGAGGTTTTAAGTTGGTTGTATCTAGCACAATGGTACTTGGGTTACAAGTCTCAGTAGAGCCTAAAGAAGTTAACAAGGCTTTCCTCTGAGCAGGGCAGCTTTGGAGGACCTCCAAAGCAGACATCGTACAAGGGGTTTGTGATAAATCTTCCACCACAGAGTAATTCTGGGCAGCCCTTGCGTTTGGGTTGTGAGAAGCTTTCTTAAATGCACCCTTTGGAATGCGTGTCATCGTTTCTCCCAACGTCTTCTCAATCTCTAGAGGAAGATATGGGAGTTTAGCTTCTTTGCCCTTCTCAGAGGTGCTTGGTTTACTATATTCGTGTGCTCTAGTCGTTATTAAAGCATCACCCCTAACCATATATACGTTCACGGACGAGGAATTATTTGGGGGAGGGAAGGTTTCTTGGCTGCCCCCTTCGGCACTTGTAGAGGCTTGAGTTAAATTTTGCCCATGCTGAAAGGCATTAGACAACACGGCTTGTTGTTGTTGTGTGACAAACTTTTGGGCCTCTGCAAGTCGAGGACATAGATGGGTCGGGTGGTCTTCTGCACACAAGTTGCACAGATACCTCGCCTTTCGTTTTTCTGTGGTGCCCTCGGCAGCATTATCGGTGGGTTTTTTCTCCCCCTTACCCTTCTTTTTTTGTTTTTTCTTCCCTTCAGGCTGCTGGGTGGCATTTGGGTTAGTCGTCTGCATGGAGTGTACTTCTGACATTTGGGTAGGAGGAGCAGCCAAAGCAGTAGTCTGGCTGGCCACGGAGTGTTGTATAGATAATTGTTGCAATTGTTTTGTCAATTGCTCAACGGGCTTGGTTTGGGATGAACGAACAATACCATCGGCATGTGGTCCAGCTCTCTGTCTAGTTTTATCCAGTATTGATCGTGGAGCATACGGAAAGATGTTATATAATAAACCAGACTGAGAATAGATAAGCTCAAACTATTGAGCCCTCATGATGGCATATTCTTCAGAGAAAACTCCTGAAGTCACGACGTCTTTGGATAATTGCGGTAATAAAGACTTAAGGAAACACTAAAGCAGAAATGCTGGTGGAACTGGTACTTTGAATAGACTCTTTTGGCATCTCCACTCTCGGATATGATCAGAGATATGGTCCGCTGTCGTCTGTTCGAAATTGCCAAGCAGCTCTGTGCCCGCGTCGTATCTCACAGGTAACTAGAAATGGTTAAGGAAGGTCATAGCCAGTTCCCCAAAAGAAGAATATCGTGAGTGATCAAGCTCGATGTACCATTTCGTGGCACTCCCGATCAGAGTGTGTTGAAACAATCGCAACTGGACGGAGTCATCTTTCAGTGAGTTAGATGAACACCAAAGGTGGAAAGTAGTCACATGATCACCTGGATCTTCGTTAGGCTTGGCCTCGAACTTTGGAATGTCCGAAGGCAACTTCGTTGGCATAGGACGCCAACGTGGATCGTGACAAATAAGATCATTTAACAACCTTGTCAAATCAGGCAAGTGTAATGTCACCAGGAATGGTAGTTTGGGTTGTTGTTGATAGCCTGAGAAAAAGGGTCCTGGAGTTTGAATGGCACCAGGTTGCCAGGAAAAGTTTGGCTGCTGGCCCGGATTCTGGTAGAAACTATGGACCTGACCAGTGTAAGGATTTTGCATCTGTAGAGACATCATTGGCTGATTCCCCATAAAGGACATAGGATGTTGGGCATTCATCGTGTTCGATGGACTTTGGGAAGGATTACCCCATGTCGATCCTGCTGGGAGAGGCATAGAAGTATGTCCGAGGTTCCATTAACTGTGGAAAGAGTTACCCCAGAACGACATTCCAGAGGAGGGAACAGATCCTTGTCTTGAGTTCCAAGGTCCTGCTATATGTGCCCCCGGCGCAGGAATAGTACCCTACGCCGGAGTAGACTGTCCAAAGATGGGAGTTCCCCCAGATGGGAAAGCAGTGGATGCGAAAGTATTGTTACCAAATGTCCTGTTCCAAACAAATGGTGACAAACCTACCAACAGAGTTTGCACAGGTTTTCCTTGAATCCCGGCTCCAAACGAACTCGTGTGTGCAGGTTGCCCGGCGGACTGCTGATGCAGACCACCAAGTGAAGGGGACGAAGGAGAGATATGACCTCCAGCATAAGGAAAAGAATTAAAAGGGACAAGAATGCCCCCAAGTTGACCTTTCAGAGGAGCGTTAGAGCTCCCTGCCCCCAGAACCAAAGTTTGTAAAGTGGAGTAAGTGAGTGCAGGACTTGTACCTGAACTAGGCATACCGTATGAGAACGGAGAGCCTGACGCACTAGGTGTGAAAGGATTTGTGGCCGCTGCGATAGATGGGGTTGGTCCACTGTACGACGTAGTTGTGGCCAAGACCGTGGTGGCCCAGACTGACGATGGCATGTGAGGAGAGGCTTCTCCTATGGTAGCAACGGTGGTGGGAACGGAATAATTCCCAGAGGAAGTAACAGTGTTTGGTTCCATAACTGTATGAGGGACTGACAGGCGTTCGTAAAATTGGATGGGTACAATGACCGATGGCCAAGTATCAGTGGTTGGGGTTTCAACCGAGCCAAGATTGGTGATTGATTCCTCCAGCAGTTGTTCGGGCACAATGGTTTGTAACTCGGTTGCTTCGAAAGACCCTTCTTGGTCTAGCTTCTGCCTCAATGGTGGCGGGGGTGGCTCCAGTATAACCGGCTGTAGGCCTAGAAGCCTTCGTGACCGACGGTGCTCTGAATCCTCCACTGTGTGAGAAGATCCATGACATGCTAAGGTATTCTACACATTCAAACAGTAACACACACTAAAAAATAAGCCCCTAAGAGATAAGACAAGCAATCGCTAACTATTTTGAAGAACAGTTACAACAACCAACACTAGAGCAACTTACCGGTGCAAGTGCAACTCAAAAATGGAAGCACCCTCTGGGTATACTTTGCAAAGTGTGGCCCGATGTCTGTCCTAGGTACCGTGGTATACCCCCACAGTCACCTGTGTATGTCCCTAAAAGATTGGCAACTAGTTTGCCAGCACGCGAACAGTCACCAGGCGGGTACAGTCGATAGTCAAGTAGACCACAATGAGAAGGGTATCAAGCCCGAAACCTGTCAAGGGTATCGAGAGAAAATGGTCCAGCAGACAACTGAGGACCTCGAACAGATTCGATACCCACGAAGCCCCATGGCAAATTCAAACAACGGAATCCCTCAACAAATCCTCGATATGTGTTCTCCACTACGCTTGGTCCGGCTTTGGAGGGGTTATCTCTGCTACCTTTCCTTATGCGACCTCATGTTTATCCCTTGTGTTAGAGGGGGGTCCCGGATAAATTTCACGAAACTGGACTTCTACACTCCCTATCACAGACTTCAATGTTTGGTTTTGAGTGGCCTTGGAGAGTTTACTCTCCAACCTATTCCAAGGCCCTAGTCCTGAGCTAGTATATGAACCCTACAAACAAAAAGTCTAATAGATTTTAATTAGCATTTCTTTTATGGGATTTTTTTTCGTCACAAGGTATGAAGGTGAAACTGATCGTGTGTAAAGACTCAAAGCAAAATGAATAAGAAATGCTTGGAAACAAAAACTTTTACAAAAAATGCAAAATCAACAACTTTTCGCAAAGAAAGACTTCTTTTCTTTTCAATTTTTCTAAGATTTCATGTAGCAAACATAAAGGAATTTCGCTCGACTACGAGCTACTTATGCTCTAAATGCACTGCAAGAACTTATGAACAAAAAACTTCTTCTTAGCTATTGATGCAACAACACAATCTTCAAACAAAGAAGAAAATGAAAAAGAGATATATATTTTTTTTATTTGAGTGCTAAATGAAGCAACAAGGGAAAAATGCTGACAAGCACAAAACCAAGAAAACAAAATAAAATTCTGGCTTAAAGCACAGATCGCAAAGAAACAGAGCAAGGACACACAATGGAAATCAAGAGAGCACCGATTCTTACGCTTGTCTAAAAACCATAAAACACAATTTTTATTTTTTATCTTTTCTATCAAACATCGACTAAGAAAAAAAGGCTAAGGGAAAGAAGCCCTAATATACTGACTGTGAAACCCTAGACTCAAACCCCTGAGAGGAATACTTATCACCACAGGAAGGAGTGACTTCCCCACCCTGATTGAAAAGCAACTTGTCAATCCCGCTACTGTAACTGAAACAACACGCGTGCAAACGTGTGCTGACCTACAACAGTGCACGGGTACCCGCGGGCTTCACTTGCGTAGGCCGCGTGTATGTATAAAATATAAGATAAAAGTAAACACAGGGATCCTAGACCTGGAAAAGGCCTCTGGTATTGACAACCAGTGTCTCCTGAAGGCTTGGATGCTTTCTTTTAACAGAAAAGAAAAACAATTGCAAGAAAAAAAAGAAGCAATAAAGCAAACTGAGACCAGACTGTGAACCAGCAAGACTCAGACAGCATCCAGAAAGCCCCCTGAGAATGTATAATTCTGACAGGGAAGAGGGGACTACCTCTTAATCTCTCTGACTCCTACACGCTACTGAAACCTCTACAACTAGCCTTCAAACGCGGGTTGTAGAAGGTTAGGGTGCGGGTTACATGCGTGCAGGCCTTCTGCAGGCCGCGTCTACCTCTGTGTGTCCCGATAATCACCGTCAAGCAACATTCAAGGAAAAAATAGGTATAAAGAACCAGGTTCCCTGCTAGCTCTGACCTAACAAAAAACAGACATGCAAAGAAATAGAAAATCTAATCCTTTAAACTACCCAAAAACCTCAACTAAATCCAGAAACCCTAAGAGTATAATCCCTAGTGGAGTCGCCAATTCTGTTGTTGGGAAATAATACCCTATGGACTAGCAAGCTAGGGTTAGACTTGCATGCAGATCATGACCTTAAAGAAATCACTTTTAACCTACCACCCCAAAACTTAAAACCCCTTTTTCACATATAAACATGGAAAGGACCTACTAACCTTTTTACTGATGTTTGGTGTAGATCCTCTGTTGCACTTTGTCCGCTTGCTTGCACTGCTCCTTCCAAAGTTCACCTGCAATCAAGACAAAACACTACTCATGCATGCT
The DNA here is from genome assembly GCA_032191745.1 of Picea mariana. NCBI lineage: Eukaryota > Viridiplantae > Streptophyta > Pinopsida > Pinales > Pinaceae > Picea > Picea mariana. The sequence continues at coordinate 61,726 of JASDQU010014447.1, forward strand.
ACTTTTCTACTTGAGGGTTATAAATTAAGCATAAATCACAAAAATCACATACAACTCATGCATTGGGACGGGAAAATTATTCTTTTATTAATCTCAAGATGAATCAACTTACAATAATGATAGAGATCGGCCACCGTTCCTTGATCCTGATCCTGGGCTCCTCCTCTTCTTTTTCCTCCTAACTGCTTTTCTTGAATTCTCTTTAGGCTTGAGGAAATGCTAAAGGGTTGGGACAAATAGATTCGGCAATTGGGCAGAGTTTCTTTGCTATGATTTTCCTCTTTCGAATAGTACCCCTACCCCTTCTTTTATAGGCTAGAATGAGCTATGGTTTTGGATGAACTCTCGGCCATGCATGGCTAGGAGTTTCAGTTAACTGACCCATAGCTTTTTGTCCCGTCGGCAACTTTCCTGTTTTTGTGCTTTGTTAGGTAAACGCGGGTTGTAGTAGGCCTGTTAGCATTCCAGCGCATGTAGTAGTAGGCCTGCCAGCGTTCCAATGCATGCAATAGTGGGTTAGGGTGCGTGTGACTTAACTCAAAAGGATTTTCGAAGAGGTTTCTCAGCAAATGTTTTGGCAATGAAGGGATATGAGTTGCCCTGATGCCAGGTAAGAATGTGTGGTGCAATTTAGGGTTATAACAGGGTTCCACACTGACATTAATATGGATAGGATGGTTGCCTTCTTCTCCCATTCTTGGACCTCTCATCTTCCTCTCATATGATACATTTAGGATTTCCTCAATCTGCTCCACATCCTGAAGATCCTCTACCTCTTCCTCATCACTCGCCAAGCCTTCCCTCACGGCTATGATTCTCTTCTTGGTATTCATTTTGTATTGGTAGGGTACTCTACTACACATCTTTCTTGTTGACACCAAGATCCACTTGATCTGGTCGTTGTCCATCATGATTGGGTCTAAGGGTTCATCCTTCTTCTTTTCTTTTTTCCTCACATCCTTCCATTTATCATCTCTTTGTTAGTGCTTCGGCCCCTTCCCCCATGTACGTAGGGAATTTTAGCTGTCTTATTCCATTGTCATTACATATTTGTTATATCACAGTATCTTAATATAAGTATAGAGTGATTGAATGTACCTTCCTCGAGTTCCACATAGAAATTCTTTCTCTGGTGCACTGTATGACTTCGATGTGTCAACTGCAAACTCTGTGATGAAGCCTGCCACAATACTATCAAGCCAAAAGTCTATTGTGCGAGGGAATTTTTTTTTCACCTGATGTAACTTCTCAATCTATACTAGAGTCCAATCTAGTTGTCGAATCCGGTTTGTAGCGTGGTTATCCTTCAACCTTAGTATCCACTCCTATAGTATATGCAGAAAATCACAAAAAAAGACTCCATTTAAATCAATAAATATGTATCTATCCAGGTATTTGCAAGGTGTGATCCTAGGGTTTCTATTTTCTTTTTGTGCAAAATCTAGTTCTTTGGTTCTCAACCAGCCTTCAATTTCTACTTTTGTGGGGTTGCAAGGTCTCAACATTCCCTTCTAGTGGCTCAATTCTCTCTTCTTTTCTTTGTTCTCTTTGTGTTCAATCTATCTCATCTACTCAGTCCTTTCTCATTCCTATTGTCCCGGAAACAGAACCATTTGTTGGTTATCTATTACTTACTCTTCTTTATTGACCATTTGAGTTATTGAACCAGGGTTCATGTCTTTCAAGTTTCCAACAAAGCCTTTAAAACTATCGTTCCTCCTGGTAAACCAGAATGAATTACAGTACACAGAATGCACTGCACGGTCTCACCCGAGATAGATTTAAATGGGTGGTTGTAATACTCGGGTGTTGATAGCATAGGATTGAGTATGAGATATGGGTTTATTATCCAGATCCATGCACTACGTGGAAACCCAAAGCGGGAGAAAACCACAGAATGATTTTTGTTTAACAATTACATTCATTGGAAGCACCAAATTCCTTTGTTTTTCAGCTACAACTGGAAGGAGGCTTCAACCCCCTAATTTCTAAGGCTACAACCTAAGGGAAGCTCCAACTCCCCAATTCTCTGGCTACAACCAGAAGGAGGCTATGACCCCCTATGTTCTCTGGCTACAACTAGAAGGTGGCTACAACCACCAGTCCTTGCCCCATCCAACCAACCTAACGTATAAGTAGAAATATGGAACCACTTTCACACTATCACTATGAGATATACTGTTTAAACCTATACCAATCAACGTGCACCAAGAAACCTGTACCAAACAACCTGTACCAATAACATGAACCATGCATCAACCATGCATCAATATGTACCTCAACCTATAATCAACCTGCAGCATAAACAAGTACATCAACCATGCATCAACCTGTACCAAACAACCTGCACCAAGCAACCTGTACCAAACAACCTATACCAATAACATGAACCATGCATCAACCATGCATCAATATGTACCTCAACCTGTAATCAACCTGTACCATAAACAAGTGCATCAACCATGCATCAAAATGTACCAAACAACATGTAATCAACTTGTACCATAAACAGGTGTATCAACCATGCACCAACTTGTACCTCAACCTGTACCATGAACAAGAGAATCAACCATGCACCAAACCTGTATGAATAAATTGTGACAACATGTCCAAACAACCTATCGCAACAACCTATCTCATCAATCGTATCAACCAAATCATATCTAATCACGATGATTAATCACCAAGACAACTCTCAAATATGTGCATCATCTAAGCATAACACAACAACTCATAATCATCACCAAGATCAATATGTGCTTCTAATAATATACCAATACAAGTATGCTGCATCATCCATAAACCATGTGTCAACAATACTACTAACAAGTGTCTCCAACCATGTACTAAGTATGTACCAATCATGTATCAAATACTTATCAACTATGACTCATCAAGATGTACCAACATCATCAACTATCCACCTCATGTATGTGCCAACTCATCAACTACTTGTCTCAACCATGTTCCCAACATGTACCTCAACCAAAATCCCTCATCAGTTTCATCATCCAAATCTGATTTGTAACTCTGTAATAGACCTGGTGTATATGATCACATGCCTGCAAACCTTCCTTAACTTTAACAACAAGAGACTAGTTTTGGATTAGTCAACAACCCTAACTTGAAATAATCATAACCATGTACCTGTAATGAATAAATATTTGAAAATAGTACACATTTTTCTTCAGTGTGTTTTATGCAATTCCTACAGGTGTCACTACTTGGAACCTCTCAGAAAAGGAGTTATATAAAAAATAGCATACCTTGTTGAATTTTGGCTTATTCTAGAGAGAAAACTTGTAGAGCATGCCCTGCAGGAAATATTTGTTGTATGGATTTGAAAATTGTACATAGAATACTAAAGATTGTACTATAACCAAAAAAATTGGTCTCACTGAATTTGGATCTGTTATGAAGAATTTATGATGTTTTTACATGAAACACCTGTTTTAGACTAGTTTTAGGACTAGCCACAAACCCTATTTTCCATGGAGTGTAACTCCAAAAATACAATGATCCACAAGCTGAAATTAGTAACACAACTATGTGGATATGTTTTCTCAATGGATTCCCAATTTTACTATCTGAATCATTCTAGGAAAAACCTTATTGCGAAAATTGTGAGATGACCTATAAGTAACATACCTTAGAAAGAATCATCAAAATAATTTATCCTCCCTTGAATTTCATCCTTATTTAATTCATATTCCCTCTATAATTTGTCTTATATATCCTTTGGTTACCTCATTCACCTGTAGATATTCAATATTCTCAAGTGTGATTAAAATGAGAGATCCTTGCCTCTTATTTATACTCTCCAAGTATCTTCCTTAGAAGTATCTTCTAGGCCACTTTGTCCACATATTCACCTATGTCCAACTTGGCCCAATTTTCCACTTGTCCGTGTATCCAATAGCCATTTGACCACTTAACCCATTTTCCTCATTTTAGGGTTAACCTTCTTATAATCACTTTCCATAATTATAAAGTTGTCCATTTACTTTATTATTTAAATAATCCTCCTTGACTTTGTCATTTCACTTTATTATTTAAATAATCCTCTTTAATTTTGTCACTTCACTTTATTATTTAAATAATCATATTTGCCTTTGTCACTTAAGTTTATTATTTAAATAATCATCTTTGACTTTGTTGCTTCACTTTATTGTTTAAATAATTTCTTTTTTTCAAACACTTTGACTTCTTTAACCTTTTGGGGTTTCAAGCCAATCATATGAGGGTCCTTCAACTTTATAAGGCCATAAATCTCAAACTGTGAGGAGTTATGTGGTGTTCCACATACCACCGGAAATGGCATGACATGTACTATCCATATAGAATAGTATTACCTACAAATATATCAAAACTCATACCATTATACATCAAACAAACTTGATTCCATTACCCAAAACTTTGGGCTACCAAAATTCTCTACAAGACTTTATTCAAGCGTTGACATCAATGACAACCAACCCAATTAATCAATAATATACCCCTTTGGCATTGATGGAAACACTTTGATGCAATACTAAAATCATATCACTCATGCGCCCCCTGAAACCATGCCTGCATATATGTGACCAACAATCCCCTTGGAACCATGCCTTTGTCCTCTGCATCTGATAAATATCTCCCCATTTGTCATCAATGGAAAAGGTATATTTCCATTCGGGGTTTCTCCCCCTAACTGACTCATCTGATCTCCCAACCTAAATTGTCCTCTTTATTCTGCTTCCTTGTGTACATCTAAGAAATATAAGATAAGAATTCAAAATCATTCCTTT
>JASDQU010014447.1:66518-80288 GCA_032191745.1 Picea mariana
AAAGATGTCTGCCACTTGCTATTTTGTTCCCACATATTCAACTCTAATGTTGTTTTCCGAAACCTATTCTCGTAGAAACTGATACTTGATTGTAATGGTCTTCTTCTTGGAGTGCATCACCAGGTTCTTTGAGATACTGATGGCACTTGTATTATCACAATAGATTGGAATACGATCATCATACTCAACCTGTATATTTGTCAGAATTTGTTTCATCCATAGAACCTTTGTACAACATGTTGTTGTTTCAATATACTCTGCCTCAGTTGTAGATAAATATATTCATGATCGTTTCTTGCTTAGCCATGATACTAAACACTCACCCAACTATAATTCTACTCCACTGGTGCTTTGTCGATCATCAATACAACCTGCCCAATCTACATCTATGTAGGAAATAAGTGATAGATCATTTCCTTTTGGATACCATAATCCAAACTCTTTTGTTCCTTTGAGATATTTGAAAATCCTCTTCACTTCTAATACATGTGATTCCTTTGGTGCTTCTTGAAATCGTGCCACCTGTCCAACTACCCACATTACATATCGTCTAGATGTTGTCACATATAGTAAGCTATCAATCATTGACCTGTATTTCCTCTAGTCTATAGACTTTGAATCATCATCTTTTCTCAACTTGCAACTGGTTTTCATAGGAGTGGTAACTAATTTGCAATGTTCCATTTTAAATCTCTTTAGCATTTCTCTGATATACTTAGTTTGAGAAATAAAAATTCCTTGATTTATTTGACATATATGAAGACCCAAAAGGAAGGATATTTCTCTAAGTAATGACATTTCAAATTCATTATTCATATCCTTTGTAAATTTATGTCTTGATGTAGAGGTAGTTGTCTGCGCTTCCTTTCCATCGTTCAGAGTTTTGTTATTGTTGTTTCTGACAATTAATATTATTTGAATGTGAAATGATGTGTGTCCAAAAAATATTTGTCAATTTGGAATCCATTATCATTTTTCGAGCCATTTCTTGTGTAATTATCATCCATTATGATAATGTTCCTTTGTCTCTGAACCACTCTCTTAACCAATCTATGAATCCATGCTCTCGTCCACTGTCACATATCTATCCAAACATGCTAAGTGTTCTTACGAATCCATGCTCTCGTCCACTGCCATATATTTGTCCAAACCTGCTAAGTGTTCTTATGAATCCATCTTTGTCCATACTGTCCAAGACTCTACTTACGTAATTGTCCATAATGTTGACCCATTTATCACTATAATATCATGAAGTCTTTATTAATCTATCAAACTATACTTCTTCTAACTGACTTCTCTGAATCTGTTTTCTCAAACTCTACAAGTTTCTCAAAGGATGTTTCTTTGGTCTGTCACAGCTATCGCATAGATTCCGGGCTATCTAATATTCATATTACATGGGAGTCTCTAAGCCAGATGGCTCATAACAATTATTTATCTGATGTCTATTCATCATCATATTCATTGGTATATTCACCATCATCTTCATTAGTAGATTCATTATCTCTATGAGCTATGACTTCTTTCTTTTTGTCTACAGATTCATTTTTCACTAGTTTTAGTCCCTAAAGTTTTGCTTGACTGTGAGAGGGCAAGCTAGGGAATCATAAGGTTATTGCAATAATGTTTTGAGGGTTTTCTGATTTGCTTTTTTTTTAAAGGGTGGTTGAAAACTGGTTCAAGGTTTCAAGATAAATTGGAATTTCAGAATAAGGAAAAGTGATATCCCACTGACTGGTTAAAGGGTAGCCACAGAGATGAATCAGACAAATAAGGAAAGAGAATATGAATTTTTCAATTTTTTAACCCCACATATAATTCTTATCTCAAAATATAATTAAGAAACAAGAAAATTAACTTGTAAATCAAAAACTTGAAAATAATAATAACAACAAATTCTTCACTGTATCAATTGATAATCAAGAAAACAATGCATTTGTAGTTTGATAAATGATCTCAAGCATGAAGAAAAAAAGATCATAGAAGAAGAGAAAGTCTGACCATCAATATGCCTTTTCCATTAAGTGTCAACATAGAATAAAAATTTCTTACAAGGAGTTTCAAAACAGGTCCCGGAATATCCAAATTTTTTACCTTCACAGAGCCTTTCTTTTGTCTACTTAAACTATCCAAAATATAACTACAAATCCTACTTTCTAGTGTTCTATTAATGATAGGATTTGATCAACATCTATTTTCTAGGAAGGTTTTTACATTGCCAAAATAGACATCATCTCAACAACTTAATCCTAAATGATTCTTTCAACAATACATTAGATCCTAAAAATTGGGAGTTGGTTTTGATTTAGTTATGCATTATAAGTATTCAACTTCATAAGTCAAAAACAAGTAAATCACTATTTCTTCCCTGGTAAATATCAAAACTTCCAAAACTATGCAAAAGACCTTCATAAGGCTATCATGATATTATAACAGCGTTGACTTTAGTAGTCCTTTGTTTCATCTTAGTGGTGAGTACAATGTTGTGCCAATACAATTTGAAGTTGGATTTTCTAAGATCTTTGAGCAATGCTTTTTGCCTTCTTTTATTCTTCTTGAACCCTTCTATCATTTCCTTCTCTTTGGTGCTCCATTTCTCTACTTGGTCCTTTTCCTTCTTTAACTGTTTCACTATTTTTGGAGTTCTCTGATCTTATCTTTATCACTTTTGACCTTGACTTTGAATTCTTGAAATTCTTTTGTAGGTGCAGGCTTGTTTAGGTCTATAGTAGACTTAGGTTCTCTCAGTTTAATTTGGTACCTAGAATCTAATCCTGAGCTGTGATCATCCTCTGAACTAGCTGAGTCCATCACCTCTGGAATATCTAATATTTGGTCTGAATATATAGGATGATCATCTTTGTTTTTAGAAATTCTACTGGTGCCTTTAGAAATTTCTTCAACTCTTGATAACCTAGTGGTAGCTCTTGTTATAGGTCCTATAGTAAATTGAGCAACCCGTTTTCCTTTTTCTATTGTTTTACCCAAGTTTTTATTTTCTTTTGTTTTTCTGTGTAATGAACGTCTTTCGTCCTTTTCTTTGAAACCTTCTTTAGAGTCCTCAGTATGGTCTTCTATGACTATAACATTTTCCTCTTTGATAGATCGGTCAAGCATAGATTTGGAATTTAACCTGTATTTGTTGGCAACCCTAGTGGAGTTCCTCCTAGGGTATTTAGACATAGGTGCATATTTCCTCCCCTGCTTTTTGCCTATGGCACCTTTCTTACTGGTTGATTTTTGTTTATGTTTGACTTTGGGTTTAATTGAGCCTACATTGAAATATTCATCTGAATCTTCTTCCATTTTTATGTCTATATCATAAAATACCTAAATTTATGCATTAGGAAACATTTCAATCTCTACATCAATTTTTTATCACTTACCTCTGGTGGTGGTGGATTTTTCTTGATTTTCATCTACAAGAGTATCAACAGGAATGTTTTGAGTTTGCTTCTTTCTTTTGTTGGTCCTTGTCACCCTGGTTGCAGATATTTCCTCTTTGACTGGGAATTCATCAACTATGATACTCTGTTTTTGTATAGCTTCCTTTTTCCCTTTTCCCCTTTTCTATTTTCTTGGCTGTAGATCATTATTTAGGGATTGTATTAACCAATCCCAGGGATTTTGTACTTCACTCAAAGAAGAAATGACTAATGTATTTATTAAAACTTGATGAAACATGCTACCTTTGGCCATGGTAGGGTGAGATTGTACCCTTCTGGACATCTTCGATAGGATTTTGAGTAGAAAATATGGTATATTTAGAGGGTAATCTCCATTTATATGCATTAATAACATGATATGGTAGATGTAGACCAACAAGAACCTTCCCTTGCATGTAATATACCTGTGAATTATGATCAGAGCGGTATGCCACTCTTGTCTGATCTAGCAGTGGGGAACTACTTTCTTCGAATCTGGATTCTTCTTATCTAGTAGCAGGAATTGGTTCACAAATTCCATGACCATGTGCTCCTTTTTCCACCATCGTTCTCCCCCAATCGAAAATTTTCAAGCTTTGGAAATGGAATGTTCCATCACCAACATCAACAGTTTTCCAATCACAACTTCGAAACCATCAAAGTTTTGTGCAAATAACATGGACACATGTTCATCATGTCCCTGTAACATGGTAAAAAAATTGAACCAACCAGCATCCTTGAACCTTTGTGCCATATGTGGGTACGCTTCAAGTAGCTCAGTTCCCTCAGGTTCCAACCTAACAATTTGTCCACCTTTCTTTGGCGCCATGTCAATGATACAGTCCTGTAACTCAACCTTGTTGGAAAACAAGCATTTAAAAAACATGTAGATGTTATTACATAACGATTTCCTTAAATGGATATCTTCACACATAATCCGACGAATTATAACAATAGATGACAGTGTCATTTAATAATATTGGAAATAGGATTGATTTGATGTAGGTCCTTCCAAGTACAAAGTGATCTCATTCATGCAACGATTCAAATGACATCATCGATTCAAGTGATATCGTGGAGTACATGCAGGTATTTTGTCCACGATCTTTGTGATCATGATGAGATCTGGATGGATGGTGCATGTCAAAGCATAATTACTTTAGTGCTACAGGAATAGTGTTATTCCTATAGAGACATTGATGACTTGGCAATAATTTGAATTTTCAAAATTCAAATAAGCAAATGATGTGACAAATATCATTAATCCATATCTTAAACCTTCAAACTTAAGAAAATTATTCAAAAATGCCAAAAATGCAAAGCAAAACAATCTCAAACCAAAGATTAAAGTCTAACAAAATCAATCCATGAGGTATGAGCAGGGAGGACTTAGGATTAGGGATTCTCACTAAATCAAGAAAAAAATTAGAGACTAACAACTAAAATGCCTCAAAGTACAATCTCTTGAACCTGTTCCTTATTTACATGCCCTTCCTTTCTTTCAGTTATTTTCCAAACCTTGTTGTATCTGACATGTTTCTTTTTCTCTATAGAATTTTCTTCATCTTGTTTTATTTCCAATCTTGCGATCTATGGTACCTAGTCTTTGTTCACCTGTTCTTCCTGTTTTCTTATCCATACTTTCTTATATCTGATATCAATTTTCTCTTTCATGGAAGTATCGATCATGCTTCTACAATCACTGGCTATGTGTCCATAGTTATGACATTTGTAATACTCAATGTTATGTGCGGCCACATAGGCACTTCTTGATTGAACATTTCTTTATAATCCCTTCAATCTGCAACCCTATGTTCAAAATTAGTACAATAAAAACAATGACCATAAAAGAAATTTGCATACCTGGGAGTGAATGATCTTATTTTTGATGTAGTCCTTCTAAATTTCTTCCTTGATTGATCATGATCATGATTGAATCTTCTTTGTGGCTTGAACACAAATGATTTTCTTGAATATGTATCTTCAATAGTTTTCTTAGATTCCGATTGACCATGATTCCTTCTTTTGAGTACTTCTGCATAACTCTTTCTATTTTTTTCATTCTTCTTTTCTAGCAACCTAGAGTGCTTCTCTTCATTTTCTGTAACTGATGTGGATGTTTCTATCTCTTCAACGTTCTTTTTGAGCTTGACGATTTTACATCTCAATGTGACAACTTCTTCTTCAATCTTCTCAACCTCTTGTTCTTTCTTTAATATCTGAGACTTCATGACTTCTTCTGTTCTCTTCGCTTCTTCAAGCTCAATTTTTAATGTGATTATTTCTTCTTCAAGTAATTTATCTTCTTGACCAAATGCTGACTCAAGCTGGTTTAAATTTTTAGTTCTTTCCTTACGATGATTTGTCAACATCTTCTCTCTCATTTATGCTTCTTCCTTCTATGCTGCTATGTTGGCTTCAAACACTACTTTTGATATTCAAAATTTTCTACGATCTTTCTGGCTTCTTGTAGCTGAGTTATTAAGTTCTCAATGACATGTTGGGATTCTTCAAAAATGTGAACACTTTCCTTTTGTTTCATCAATTCTTTCTTGAGTGACTTGTTTTCTTATCTTAGTTGATCTAAATAACTAATCAATCCTACCTCATAATTGTCTTCTTTTTCAATTTGTTTTTCTGTCTCATTTCCTTCATGGCATTATATTTCAAGATGTCTATGTTTTTCACAATTAAATAAAAACAACATACCTTTGTTGATTATGTACGCTTCATATTCTAAATCTATTTGACATGGTGAACATATTTCTTCTTGATCTGTACCTACATATTCTTTGGCACTTTCTGAATCTGTGATGGGTAAAGAATATATATCATGTAACTTATCCCAAAGTTCTTTGGTTGATGAAAATTTACCAACCTTTTCTCTTACTACATTAGTTAATCCTTCCTAAATGAAATCCATTGCTATTTTGTTATTCTTCTTCAATTCCTTATTGGCTGTAGTATTTTCCCTTTTTGAACTATCATATCCTATAATGAGTGACATCCGAATATAATTCCCTTGTTATTGTAAAAACAATTTTGTCCTTATGCTCCACATCTCATACTTTAAACCATTCTGACCATTAAATAATGGTACTCCATTCTCAAAATAATTCATGATATCCTTCCAGTGGTTAAATTGTTTCCTAAAGGAACCTACTCTGATACCAATTTTTGGATTACTGAGAGGGGGGGGTGAATCAATAATAGAACAATTCAATATTTTTTAACCACAATATGAAAGTGTTATATCAATGTATCATTATTATCCAATAGTTGTAGAGAAAATAAGCATTGAAAAAATGATCAATCATACACATACACAATACACCATTGTTTTTACGTGGAAACCCAAAGCGGGAGAAAATCATGAAATGCTTTTTATTTAAGAATTACATTCATTGGAAGAACCAACTTCCTTTGTTTCCCATCTACAGCTGGAAGGAGGCTCCAACCCCCTAATTTCTCAGGCTACAACCCGAGGGAAGATCCAACTCCCTAATTCTCTGGCTACAACCAGAAGGAGGCTATGACCCCTTATGTTCTCTGGCTACAACCACCTTTCCTTTCCCTGTACAACCTCCCTGACATAGAAGTAGAATGATGGAACCACTGTCACACTATCAATGTGAGATATACTGCTATAAATTGTTGGCCCTTGACCGAGTTTTGAGGATCCTTGGTCAAGTTTGACCTATTTTGGGACTTCGACATGCTTTCAAAGGTAGAGCACAAGTCAAAGTGGAGATCATGGAATCTCGGCCCTTTATTTAGGGATTTTTGGGTTTTGGGCTTATGTAACGGGTATGGGGATGTTGGCCCATGGGTTTACCCATGTTTAGGCCCTTTTTGTAATGTATAAATAGAAGTCTAAGTGATGTAAGACGATGAGGTGTTTTGGTACCTTGCTAATTGCTAAGTGAAAATTTTAAATGCTTAGTGCTTGTTATGTTGAGAACTTGCAGATCTAAGTGAAAGTGACTGTAAGAGACTATGTAGAGGCTTTGTGTTGTAACCTATCTCAAGGAAGGAGGATTTGGCAAGTTGCGTGCAGATCTCCTTGTTACTCATCGAAATTACTCACTTCAATAGTGTCGCAAGTGTCGTCATTACAAGTGTCGCAAGTGTTGCATTTTGCTCACAAGTGTCGCAAGTGTCAAGGAAAGAATATTTCCATGATGCCTATGTCATGCCTATAATGACATGAGAAGGACACTTGAAACACATTAAACACTTGATTTGGAAGAGGAGGAATGGTTAACTGGGCTTATGAACCTCTTTCCATATGAAAGAACCCAAAAAAATGAATTTTTGGTGGAGAGCGCTCCCCTATACCTCTCTCAGGAGTGCTGGCGCCCCCCTATACACTATATGGGAGAGTTATAACACTACCTCTACCCTTTTGGAGGAGTGCTACTACTTTTGGGAGTGTTGGCGCCCCCCTAAAGCCTACTGGGGAGCGCTATAACGCTTTGATATCCCTTTTGAGGGAGCACTCCCCAGTAGGATTTAGGGGGGCGCCTCAACTTAAGGGGATTCCCTAAGTTCATGCCTTGAATAGGGATCTTCCCTAAGATCATTCCTTTAGGGATTCGAATCCCTATTCAAGTCATGATCTTAGGGAAGATCCCTAACTCAAGGAGGAAAATCCTCAACTTACCCCAAAAATATCTCAAGTGGTTGAGCCTTTCTAAACCTATATAAGCAGGCTTTCTTATGGTGAAAAAGGGGGAGCTGGATGGAGAATCATACCAAACTTATGATCTCATAAGTGATATTTGGAGGAAGAATTAGAAGCATGAAACCTATGATCTCATAGGGAACACACAGCGAAGTGGAGGAGAATAATCAGTGAAGTTGCTGTCATTCTGATCATGGGTCTTTTGAGCAAGGGTTAGACAAAGAGGATTTGACGAAGTTGCTGCATTCGCATCTACGGTTGTAAGTTTCTTTCATTATTGTTCTCATCAATATAACACACTTGGACTGTTTCTTTCTAGTTTGTGCTTAATCTCACATGAACTTATCTCTAATAGATAGCTCTATTTCGAGCTAATATCAGTAGAGTAGGAAGTGGTTGTACTTTTGTTTGTCTACAGGGATTATCGGGGAGCGAAATATTGGAGCTCAACTCAGATCGTGCAGGGAAAAACACCAGTAAAAGGTACTTCTTTTCTCCCTCCTCCTCATACATTAGTTTATATAAATCTAAAAGGAAGTCAGTGTCCATGATAAGCATCTTCTGTCTTAAGAGTTTAGAGTCTAGCTCTCAAGAGGGGATCTACTTGTCCGCGGGAAGATTTTCCTTCAACACTCCTGTCCTATGCGCAGTAGGATTTTGAGGCTCTGTGGATGTAAGAAGGTTGACATAAGATAATAAACAATATGAAGAGTTGGTGGACGTAGCCCCAGGCTAGGGGTGAACCACATATATCCTGTGTTGCTATGATTTGTGTGATGTATTGATGTGTTATGTGTTTACTTTCTTAGTGCTTTGATGTAGATGAATGATAGATAGACCTGTGATGCTTTGTGCTTAATAATATGGATGAATGCTAGATATAACCTATGTGAATGTGATTAGTTCTTGAATATACTATATTTGGGTGAATACTGCACTGACCTGTTGTCAGGGTTTACCTGCATTGTAAGTTAACGTTGAATACTAACGATATATAATTGTTAAGTGTTATGTTAAGGTGTTACAATCACAATTTTGTTTCCCATCTAAGGTTGCAGACACTGGAGTCCTACAACCACCCCTACCTCTACCTTAGGTGAGACTGCATCTTCTTCGCAGGTGTTGTAGAAAGGGCCAGTAGTTAGGGTTTTGTTGGTGTGCTATTGAAGCATTGAACCCTGGGTCTGCCCCTATGAACAAGGGGCCATTTAGGGTACCCTTAGGTCTTTGACCAGCCACCTAGCTAGATTCAGCCGAGATTTGGATGTCAAATCGACTTGGAAGCTGAACCAGAAGTGGGTGGGAGGCCGACCAACATCATAAATGCATTGTTCTAAGGTGTGTGTGGCTTTTAGCATCCACAGTTTCACATCATGTGCATGTGCACTTTTCCTGCATTTCTTTATGGCGCATGTGCGCGTGCTCCCTATATATATAGTCATAACACATCCTGATTTTATAACTGGTTGTATGGTTTTGGACCTTTTGGGAATGCATTTTTGGTAATTGTGGTCCATGGGTGAACTAATAGTTGTTTGGAAATGTTGGATTCCTGTAACCATGTGCGGACAAGATTTCAGGGATAATAGAGGCCCCCAAATGGATGAGGTTAGGAGCATACGTATAGCTAAAATTCATCAATGTTTCTTCTATTGAGAGTACCATTGTAAGAAAGAGTGAGAATGAGAGTATCAAGAGTGACCCATTAGAGGCTAGAGGGGAACCTGTAGGACCCAAACCTTTCACAAGGTGTAAGAAAAATAAAACTGTATACAAAGGAGGTGGACATGCCCCATGCTCGTGTCATATAACTCAAAAAAGGTATAATACAGTAATTGAAGTTGTGTTTTGGTGAAGATGAATGCAGTGCTCACGAGGGCGGGTTGATAATAGAAGAGGAAAATTATGATTGTGAACAAACTCATAAAAAGAGACGATGACACCTATAAGAAGTGTCAATGATTCGCAGGCATTGATGGCCTAAAAATGTTCAGAGGTCTTCGACAAATATAAAAACCACTGCAATAGTCGCAAAGTAAGACCCACCACAACATGAGAAAGTGTTGAAGTTGAATGTAATGGGGGTCAACGACAACAGAGAGTAATGATGGTTCTCTCTATGTCATTCGAGACTCCTCATTATGAAGCTAATGAGAGTCAAGATACTGTCGCCCATCTGGAGACTATGTTGATGTCGACAGAAAGGGAGATGTGACTCCAAGAAGTGGAGGGCTTCATGAAATCCACTGGAGAATATCAGGAACTGATGAGTAACATAGATGACGTCAGGAAGTGGTGAGACTCGAGACTTCCCTTGGTTGGGGATAAAGGGGGTGTGGCAGCAACCATGGAACTGGACCTAGCAACAGGGGAATGACTAGGCGAAGGTTAGATGGTGCCAGAGGCATGACAAAGTGGACAAACTCAGAGAGAAAGGGTACAAAGATAGTGAGATACTTAGAGTTTATGGACGATATCAACAGGAGTAGAAGATCATGGATGCCCCAACCAAGAGTGACATGGGTTGCGTTTTCCAAAAGGATAAGGTTGCCAAAGGTGACGACAAAAAGCTATGTAAATGATAGAAACAAAGGCTTTGTATAATTGCCAAATAAATAAATAATTGGAGATGAGTGTACAAATATAGAAACGGGTGCCCCAGTGCAAGATGGCTTAGCCTATGAGGGAACAAGTTGTGTAGGGAACTGGTGGAGGGTGAGGGGCCCCATGGGTGGGTCTCTGTATGAGGTAAATGAATGAAGGGGAATTTTCAAATGGAAAAAATGATGTTGGATGAAATGGGGGGCTAATGATATTGTGGGGGTGCAGTCCAATGAGAATTATGAAGAAATATCCCAGGATTCCATGGGTCAGGCTAGCAATATGAGGAGAAGGAGTATGTGGTTGATTCTGGAACATGCGTANGGGGGTGAAACAATCATGAGTGTCGAAGGGTCAAGGGGAACTTAGAATGGGACAACTCATGTGGGGAAGAGTGCTACCAGGTGACAGTACTGAAAATGCAGTAGAGGTGAGAGTACTGCAGATCCAGATGGGGGTATCCTATAGGCAGATGTTGGAGGGTGGAACTGGAAGATGCAGTTGATATTCAAAGGGAATGACTATATGATAGTGTCTAGAATATACCTGAAGGGGCTACATGGATTTTGGGGGGCCAAGTACCTCCACACATCAAAACCAAATACCCGAGGTGAACAATATTTGAAGATAACGAACATATAACAATTATTTGATAATTTTGAACATGAACATGCGTACCTTAATGGGGTATGAGAAAATGGCTCCCCGGGGGTCAGGGATGGATGGTGACCCAAGAAGTATGACTGTGTAGGAAGCGATATCTTGATCCCGTGGCTGAAGATGGATCGAAAAATGGACGTCCGGAACTCCTAGAAGGGAGTATGGTAGTTTTGGCAAAAAGGGCCTATATATAGTTGTAGGGCCCACATTGCCACCTCATTTGTATCTACTACTATATTGATTGGAAAGGAGATTCCATACCAGATTCAGAGTTTCCAGGAGTGTGAGGAAGCTGATCTGGGAGGTGCAAGAGTCAGGTTAGTGGTCTCATCCTCCTGTATAGTAGTTATGTGTCAATTTTTGGGTAGGACCGTACGGTGGGTTTTTGGGACTGTGGCCCCCCAAATGCATGGGTGATCAATGGAAACCCACACACGAGTGTGTTACTATAATGGGCACAGTCACACAGGGGGGCACTCAATTTTGGAAAGTAGGCGAGCATGGGATGCGCGCCTATTCGAAGCATAACCGCGCATATGTCAGCGACTGTGTTTCTGACAGTTATGCATAAGTGTGCAACTATGTAGTGAACATACACACATCAGATGTGCCCATGTGGGCTGAAAAAGGTTCACATACATGCGCACCTATGGGGTGAATAGGTGTGCATGTGTGCATGCATGTTGGGATAAAAACCGCACCCTTGAGGCAAAGATGAGGGTGAAAAAAACTTATCTTTTGGGGATATTTTTTTGGTGTTTTGATGAGTTGTGATGGTTGATCGAGTACTGTATATGTGGATGCAGGTGATCATTTGTGATGATGCCGATCCATTGGAGAGAGAGGGATTTGGCATGACTGAGGGAGGTCGTGAGGGATGAGGAGTTGGCAGCTCATGGTTCTTTCGCGGCCTGTGGGCTGTTGAAGTTTTTTGAGTGCTCACTGGTGAGGGAACAAGAGTATTTGCTACAATTCTTGATTTCGATGTGGAGTCTTGAGTTGCAGTGTTTTATTGTGTGTGGGGAGCACTTGGCATTCTCTATTGAAGAGGATTTCTATTTTCTGACTGGGCTCCCTTTTTGGGGAACCCTGCTATCGGTCGAGCCGGTGATAGTTGGAGAGGGGAAGTTGGATACCCTTGCCTGAACATATTGTTCGGGAGAGGATTTCATGTCCAAATCAGTGGTGAGGATTGGGGCGATGGACACTGTGGTACAGTGGCAGAAATGATTGTGAGAGTTTATGGGTTGCTTGCGGCTCATCGTAATAGTGGCATCCAACTAAGGATCATGCAGTAGGCATTAAGGGGTGAGAATTTTGCTTGGGGATTGATGTTGCACACCAAGATGGTGGGGAAGCTCACCAAATGTCGAGCTATCGACTCAGGGGATTTTTATTTTGGTTCTATTCTGGTGGCTTGGTTTCTAGAGAGGGTGCCTATGTTGCACCCAAGAGTTTTGTTAGACCCACCAGGAGTGAGAGAGTCACAACCATGGCGGTGGGCAATGATTTTGGTCCATCATGGGGGTGGGGATGGTAGCCATTACTTCACAACCGAGGCTTCACAGGTGTGGTGTCATATGCCATAGATCATATTGCAGTTTCCATATAGTGGGATAGATTTTCGTGATGACCCAGAGATGGTATTACCCCCAGGAGAGGTATTCAACCATCGAGGTATGATGTTATTTTTTTTGTTGGTTTTTCAATTGTTTAGATAGTATAGAATATGGTTGATATTTGGATGGATGTTGATTCTATCATGTGTTTGTTTGTGTAGATATGGGACCGTGTGGATGGGAGGTCGAGCTGATTAGAGCGTTGGCCCACCAGGGGCTTGTGAGACCACCGTGGTGAGAGCTACAAGCAGGGGAGAGGTGACGTCGAGAGGATGTTGGGATGAGGCCTGGTGATGATGATAGAGAGGCTAGGAGATGTCGTTATGATGAACCTGGTGCAGGGCCGTCACATGATCCTCCGACCAAGGTCGGGGGAGAGTTTGATGATTTATGTCGTTGATTAGAGGTGGTCTACGGGGAGTGTCTAAGGGGATGTGGGTGCGGATCCAGGATGAGGGGATCCTGGAGCAGTGTATCAGGTTGCTGACAGATTCACGAACCCTGGTCCACATAGAAACTATAGCTGGAGTTGCGATGACTGGGTAGTTTCCCCCAGGACCTGAGGGACCTGTAGCTGGTGGGGTACCTCCGCTAAAGGGAGGACCTAGTGTTGGAGCACTAGAGGCTCCCTGAGGGACGCTAGATATGTATTTTTTTGTTTGATATAGGCTAGTGAGCCCATTTTGTATAGTTGTGACATCTATTTTTTTACTGATAGGGATGAGGTGACTCACCTGCCTACGAGCGATGTACTATTTTTTGTAAACACTTATGACATTTT
>JASDQU010014447.1:89885-119751 GCA_032191745.1 Picea mariana
CAGACAACTATGATTCAACAACAAAGATCAAAATGGCATGACAAAACTATCAAGCATAAGCAATTCCAAAAAGGTAATTGGGCCTTACTGTATGATTCTCGGTTTAAATAATTTCAAGGGAAACTACGTACAAGATGGCTTGGACCTTACGAAGTGAACACTGTTTTCCCCAATGGAACAGTAAGGCTCCTCATAATCGATGACTCCATAACACCGTTACTTGTGAATGGTCATCGGCTCCGTATGTACCAGCGCCCCATTTCCAAAGAATATTTTAAGGCCACATGTGTAGCAGACTCTCATTACCTCTTTTTAGAGGGACCTCCTACTACTCATTGCAATTAATTATTTTTAATTTAATTTCTTTAGTATTAGATTAGATTTCATTTACTAATAATCCCTATCAAGAAATAGCATGTTACAATTGATTTTTGTAGATTCTCGATCAAAGAAAAGGCCTACTAAGAAAGGACGATCTTACTTCAAGAAGAGCCAAGCTTCCCCATTGCTGAAACACCACTGTTCAACAACTTTTTTCTCGTTCCCCATTGCTGAAACACCACTGTTCAACAATTTTTCACATTGTCCCCCCATTGTTGAAACACCACTGTTCAACAATTTTTTACATTTTTCCCCATTGCTGAAACACCACTATTCAACAATTTTCCACATTTTTCCCCATTGCCGAAACACCACTGCTCTGCAATTTTTCACATTTTTCTCCCATTGCTGAAACACCACTGTTCAACAATTTTTCACATTTTCCCATTGCCGAAACACCAGCGTTCAGCAATTTTTTGCCCTTCTTTCTATGGTTGAAACATCACTTCCTCAGCAGTATTTTGCAACATCACCCTTCTAGCAAACATTTCTCTATTCTTTCCCTGTAGCTAAAACACCAACTTTTCAGCATTTTCTGTCAATAAGCTTTTGCGCTCTCATACTACATTTTGTCCTTCCAGTAAACAAATCCTTGATACAATTCCTCTAAAAAATCAAAATTATCCGCCATGTCTACTGCAGAACTATTATGGACAGGCACTATATTTTGTTTAAAGTACGAATTAAAAGGTAAAGATGAGGTATGTAAACTTTATATGTAAATACAATTGAACTATAGTTAATGAGAAGATCCCAACTCATAATTACCACTCATGTAAAATCNGACCACCGTCATTCTCTTTTTTTTTTTACCATCCTTTTGTTGTTTTACCACCATTTGCATGCCTTCACCTGAAAAACTTACTCTACACAGAAGCGGTTACTCGACTCTCTGACAGTGCCAGGATGGCTGGGTTATTTTCAAAGGCTCCAAGGATTTGATCAACAACATGTTCTTCAATTCGCACAAATTCTTCAGGAAGATTATTCCATTGTTCAAGGGGTTCAGATTCCAGTTACAGAGGAGGATATAGCGTAGGTTTCAGGTCTCCCTACCAATGGCATTCGCTGGTTCAGCCGCAAACATATAATTCTTAATGCCCAACAGGATTTCCTCTTGCCAAGGGAACAAATTGAGCCTAAAGGCCGGGGTGTCCGACTTAGCTCGTTGCTGCCTTCATGGCCGAAAGTTGCAAATTTTGTCAAGAACTACCTTACCTGTGAAGGCCAATACCAGGTAGTCTACCAGTACGATTCTATCCTATTGTCTCATTTACAACATGCTAGATTGGTGAACATTCCTTATTATCTGCTCGGATGTCTTAAAAATATGTCGCACTACTGTAAAAAGGCTAAAAATATTGCCCTTTCCCTCACCCATCATCGTCTCACTCAACTACTTATCCAAAAGGGTTTTTCCCAACAAAACCCTCTCCCAAACAACCCACCTATAAAGCCCCAAGAAGTTGTTGAATATCCTGAAAATCTTCAGGAACAACAACCACAAAACCCTCCAGACCCTCCGAAAGCACCTAACAGTCTGCCTACAGATCCAATTAATCCAATTAACCTTCCTACCATACCAAGCCCACCCCACATCTTACCAGAATCATCCACTCCTACCGTTCATATCCTTAGCCATGATTTTGAATCAGACAACTCTCCTTGTCTCATCATTGAGGAAAAACCCCCACGCAAGAGAAAGAAAATTCCTTTCTTTCTGCCCTTTTTACAAAGAAAACAAACAAGGGCCTCAACAAGAACAACCACTACTACCACTACCCTAAATCCCCAACCCATCCGGTTAAAACCTCGTACACCTCCAACCTCCCAAATTCCAGAATTTTTACCTATTCCACCCATGGGCACTGAAACACAAGAACTAGAGGCCCAATGTGTTGCGACATCATCCTTTTCAAATAAAGTAGCTGAAACACAAGAACCAGCTACTCATCAAGTAGCTGAAACACAAGAACCAGCTACTCATCAAGTAGCTGAAACACAAGAACCAACTACTCATCAAGTAGCTGAAACACAAGAACCAGCTACTCATCAAGTAGCTGAAACAAAAGAACCAACTACTCATTCAGTAGGTGAAACACAAGAACCATCTATAGCTGTCACACAAGAACCAACTACAGCTGAAACACAAGAACCAGCTGCTGATATTTTTACCGAGATACAGGAATCAGATGCTCAGGGTGTTGCAACATTACTTTCTCTACATCAAGAAGTTGAAATACAAGAATCAATTGTCGATCCTATAGCTGCTCCAAAAGAACCAGCTAGTGTGGCTGTGATTGTTACACAAGAACCAGTCACCCCTCTTCCAGAACCAACAATGGCCTCTGTCTTACAAGAAAATGAGTTCCTAAGGTCTGAACTGGAATCCTACAAGCAAGAGCTAGTCATGGTAAAGGAAGCCTACGAGAAGGAACTTAAATTGTACACTCTAGCTCGCATAGCCACCATGACAGAGGAAAATACAACAGAGAATACATGTAGAGAGTATATGTGCAATCAATGTGGGGAAATATATTATCAAGAAGGCTACAAAGAAATTCAAATTCCAATGCCAGGAGCTTCCCCTGCACCTACGACTTTTGCAGTCAAAGAAAAAAACCCTGTTGTTACACAAGAACTAGCAGGACCTTCCAAAATTAAAACTGAACCCTGGCCTACAACAATTGTCAAATCTGAAGCCCCTTGTTTTTGTTAATAAAGTTGTACAAGCATTGCATATTGATGAATCTGCCCCTCCTAGCCAGATCAATATCCACAGCTTTGTGGAACAAGCCACTCAGACACTACCTCAGCCTACCACTTGCAATGCTGAAACACAAACTCAACCATGGGATGAGCAGGCAATAATGGACAAATGGAAAAAAGAGTCTACTATTACATAGGACAAAACCTTGCAGGAGCACAGACTACTCTGGCTAAACCATATCTATTCAAACTGGGAAGATTTGGAGCAAACACGCCAGGAATCTCATGCCCATAAGAAATAGAATAAAGAGCTAAAAGGCAAATTGATCCTGATGTTTGACTTGGCACAAAAGTTGTTGGCTGCAAGGAAACCATCCTGCAATTACTCTCTGTTCCTCATGGAATGACTTACATTTTTTCATATTTACTCAATCAAAGAAGGCAGACCCCATGTAGTATTAAATCCAACAGATTTTGTTAGAACCTTTGCAGAAGCCTCTACTATGGATCAACACCTCCTCTGTGAGGTATATCTTCATAATGAGGCCATCCCTAAGATCCGACAGCTTAACATTAACCCTCTTGTCGGTGATATCCAGATTGGGCACTCACATCCTTCCTTAACAATCAGATTATATGGCAGAATGACTTCCTAGCTGCCAAGCATAATGAGAATAAGTGCCTTCTCTGGATATGGCAAGAACCACAAAATGATACCACCTTTGTTACAGAGTATTATCGGTTTTTGAAGAAACCAGGGATGACTCAACACATTCGGAAAATACAAACAACAGTGCTTCAGGATTGTCAACAGTTCATTAAATCCATAGAGATTGATGCCCTACAAGCAAATAACATTTTTTGGCAACAATCTACTGGAAAAAGACAGGAACACAATCCATTTAGCCCCACTAATCTTGAGACAACAATCTCCAGGGTACCTAGCTACATCAAGTGTGTTTAGCAATGTGCTGAAA
This sequence comes from Picea mariana, assembly GCA_032191745.1. Taxonomy (NCBI): domain Eukaryota; kingdom Viridiplantae; phylum Streptophyta; class Pinopsida; order Pinales; family Pinaceae; genus Picea; species Picea mariana. The sequence goes on from JASDQU010014447.1 coordinate 93,953, forward strand.
GCTGGATAGGTTATCAGTTTCATTTTCCTATCCTGTGGATGCCAGCAAAGAAATATCAAGTCCATTATAAGTTTCCCAAGAAGGCCGAAGCAACAGCTTGGAAAAGGCTACAATGTGTTCAAGGATTCAGAGCTCCAACAGATAACACTTTCCATAGCTACTGCTTAAGTAACTTGCACACTCAAAGTCGGTATTCATATTCTGATTCAGATTGAAGTTTCCTGAGGACATGCAACCTTTTAAGTTGGGGGGGGATGTTAGGACCCTATAATGTACCTTTTTTCTCACACGTTTTTCTACCATTACATCCTTTTTCCAGTCACATTTAAACCTACATTATCACCTCACCCTATCTCTCCAAAGGTATATACTGTCTCTTCTCTTTGCTATATGTTTAATATGTTTTGCATATAATTTTACATTACTCTTGTACTTAACCATTGATCAGAAATATATAAGTGATGAAACAGTTCGAACTGTAAATTATCATTGTTGTTTAAAGGCGCGTTGCTGAAACAGTCAAAAGCACGCAAACCCCATGGTTGAAACAGTCTATGGTCTACGATGCTGAAACAACAACTCACAAAAGAAGAAGTTGTTACACTCTCCGTGGTCTACGATGATGAAACAACAACTCACACAAGAAGAAGTTGTTACACTCTCAATGGTCTACAATGTTGAAACAACAATTCACACAAAGCTATTACACTGACCACAATAGCCGCACCTTGAGCCAGAATTAACCATCGTTGTTGTGTGAGACCACGTTCCTGAAACAGTCAGAACGCAAATCTCGTTGTTGAACAGCCCGTGATTTGCGATGCTGAAACAACATACAACAATAGTAACAAGAAGATAAATAAATAAGTTGTTACTCCAGCCACAATAGCAACACCTCACTCAACACCTTTTCAACTATTGTAATAGCATTCTGTTACGGGAGACCAGGATATCCTATTCCAGTATAGACTAAGAATAGGATTCATATGTACACATGTAATTTGATGATCAAATTGTATCGGGGGGATTCTCCTCTTTAATAAGAGGAAATCATCATTAGAGAGAACCTTCTTTTTGGCTAAGAAAGGATTTACAGAGAAGGATGTGTTTTACTTCAGACATTGTAACATGATACAGTTGACAGATGAATAAAAGATTGTTCTGAGTATTCCTTCCTAGTTCCTTTCATTTCTGGGGAATCTTGTGAGAAGGGAGGGCCCACCTTCTTCACAAGATTCACCCATTAGATCTGTAGTGTATTAGTGTTATTTCTATTTATGCCTTGATTAAATTCTGTTTTCTTGAAACACTACTTTACTGAACTCTGTTTTGTTGAAACTCTGCTTTACTGATTGTTACATTGTTTTCATATAATTCATGCTTGGGTAACTGTTAATCATTCTAGTTAGCAATCATGTTTGGTGAATTTATGAATGTGTGATAATTAGGGAAAGGTGTTGAAGATTCTTGCTTGGGGAATAGGGTCTTGTTCTCTGTTAAGAGATAGTTAGCCTTTAGTGTGTGTCAATCATTTCGATTAGTAATGAGTTTATGAAAGTGTGATGATCAGAAACAGGTGCTGAAGATTCCTTCTTGGGGAATAGGGTCTTGTTCTCTGTTACAGAATAGTTGGTCTTTCCTTTTGCAGTATCTTGAAGGATTTCTTTCCTAGGTTGTTATTTCTTAATGTAATCCAGGATTCTTTGGACAATTATTTCTTTAAACTTTGAACTCTGCAATAGGTAGGTTGATTTCCTGTAATTCAAAGTAGAACTTCAGTTTGTTCAAGGCAAGTTGTGATTAGTGTATTTTTACTACAACTCTAGATTGCTTTTGAGATTGAGCATATACAGTGTGTGATTACCTTTGAAATAAACAGACTTCCCTCGGTTGACAATTTATGTAGCACTTGATTGTTTAGTTAAATAAGCAACTATAGTGACCAACACATGGCAGCGATGATCGTGAGAGTTTATGTGTCGCTCATGACTCACCATATTTGTGGCAGCCAACTGAGGATCATGCAGTGGGCACTAGGGGATGAGTATTTTGCCTAGGGCTTGATGTTGCATGCCAAGATGGTGGGGCATCTCACCAAATGTCGAGCTGCCAACTCAGGGGAGTTTGCTTTTGGGTCTATTTTGGTGGCTTGGTTTCTAGAGAGGGTGCCTATGTTGTGCCCGAGAGTTTGTTTAGACCCACTGGGAGCGTGAGAGCCGCGACTAAGATGGTGGGTGATGATTTTTATCCATCATGGGGGTGGGGAGGGTGGCCATTACTTCATGGCCGAGGCTGCACAGGTGTGGTGTCAGATCCCACATATCATATTGTAGTTTCCATATAGTGGGATAGATTTTCGTGATGACCCAGAGATGGTATTACCCCTAGGAGAGGTATTCGACTACCGAGGTATGATGTTATTTGTTTTGCAAGTTTTTGATTTGTTTAGATAGTATAGCATATGATTGATATTTGGATTGATTGATATTATAGTATTGATGCTAATACTATAATATGATTGATATTTGGATTGGAACACATGGATGGGAGGCTGAGCTGATCAGAGTGTCAACCCGCCAGGGGCCTGTGAGACCACTGTGGGGAGAGCCGCGAGCAGGGGAGAGGCGACATTGAGAGGTTGCTAGGGAAAGGCCCGGTGATGATGATAGAGCATCTAGTAGATGTTGTTATGATGACCCCGATGTAGGGCCCTCACATGCTCCTCTGGCCGAGGCCGGGGGATATTTTGATGATTTCCACCACCAATTAGAGGCGGTTCTATGGGGAGTTCCCAAGGGGATGTGGATGTGGATCCAGGATGAGAGGATCTTGGAGTAGTGTATCGGGCTGTTGGTAGAGTCACAGACCCTGACTTGCAAAGAAGTTGTAGTCGGAGATGCGATTAATGGGCGGTTTCCCCCAGGACCTGAGGGACCTATTGCTGGTGGGGTACCTACACTAGAGGGAGGACCTAGTGCTAGAGCACTAGAGGAACCCTGAGGGCCACTAGATATGTAGTTTTGTGTTTGATATAGGTTGGTGAGCCCATTTTGTATAGTTGTGACATCTAGTTTTGTACTGATAGGGATGAGGTGACTCACCTGCTTACAGACAATGTACTATTTTTTGTAAACACTTATGACATTTTTACCAATATATATATATGGATATACATTTTGGGATCTTTGTGATGTTCATATGTGTTGATGATTTTTAATGTGGTTTATGATGTCTAATTTATATGATGAGACAGACTTCTGATGGTTTATGTGTGTGTGAAGGTGACTTGATGTGATATATGCCAATCTAGTATAATGTTAGCCATGTTATCTACTATTTGATTGAATTGTCTCGGGATATGTGTAAATGTAATGAAATCAAAATGTCGAGATAAAAGTCTAACCTGTAGTTATTTTCGAAAGAGGCAAGGATCACGGACACGGTACACATTGTTAAGTTGGAGGACGACAAGTTGGGAATCTAATAAGATGCTAAGCCGACGAATATGATGATGGCTAGCCTCAGAGAGGAGGCAAATGATGGTGGTGTATTCATCTTGGTTGTTGGTTGTTGAGCCCAAACATATGTTACTGGAGTGGAGCAGTTCATGTGAGGGGGAATAGAGGGCCCAAGAAGCCAAAACAAGATTTTGTGTCCAACGACTAGCGCCATCTGCATAATTGATGTGGTAGGTCGATAGACGAGGCATCTTTCAATAACACAAATGATAGTTTAGACATGAGGTACGGACAAAAGAAGATAAAAAACACTAAAAAAAAGAAATATCCTAGTGTAGAATGGTTATGCTCAGGCATAAAATTTCTTTAAGTACAACCTGTTGATCGGTTCTCTGAGAGGGTGGCCCTCAGGGGAAGCTAGGATGTATGCACCTTTAGTGAGGTAGTGTTGGATGATATAAGGTCCATTCCATAGTAACTCGAACTTGCCATGGTTGAGGGTATCATGAGCGATATCGTAAGCGAGGATGAGGTCTCCTTCATTAAATGAGCGAAGGTTAACATGGCGATCAAAGGTGGCCTTTGACCATTTTTTGACTACCTGATTGTTCTGTAATGAGGATCGACGATATTCATCTAGGGACTCTAAGTTCAGAAAATGTTGCTCCATTGGAGAAGTGTCGGGTAATAGCTCAATACTGGTGCATAAGGTGGGAGTTTTTCACTTGATGGGAAGAGTGGCCTTAACTCTGTGGACTAGATGAAATGGTGTGAAACTAGTGGGAGTTTTTACAGCTGTGCGGTAAGCCCATAGCGTGGAAAATAACATATGATGCCAATTGGTTTTATGTTTGTTAACTATGTGCTGCAACATGATTTTGAAGACGTTGTTAACTGCTTCTACCTTTCCATTGGACTGAGGGTAGTATGGTGAGGCAAAGTCATGGGAGAAGCCTAACATGGATGAGAGTTCAATGAAAATCTTATTCTCGAAATGTTTCCCGTGATCAGAGACTAGTTGGAGTGGTACTCCAAAGAGGGATATAACGTGGTTAAAGAAAAAATGTCCTGCTGTGTCAGTGGTGTTGTTAAAGGTAAGCATGGATTCAACCCATTTTGTGAAGTAATCACATGAAACTATGATGTATTTGTGTCCATTTTTTGATGGAGGGTTGCAAGTCATGAAGTCAATGCCCCATTTACAAAAGGGGCCTGCAGTAATGACTGGGTGTAGAAGAGTAGGTGGTGTGTGTGCTTTGTTGGCATAAAGCTAGAATTTATCACATCGCTTCATGGTATGAATGCAATCGTGAAATAATGTAGGCCAAAAGTAACCTGTGTAGATGATTTTCTTAGTGGTGGACATCCCTGAGAGATGGCCCCCACAAGCACCACTATGGAAGTCGTTCAAGACTATATCAACCTCGTCAATAGTCAAGCATCGATGGAGTATGGTGTTGACCCCTCACTAATATAAGGTATCCCTTATGAGGAGGTAGTGGGGTGACTGGTGACGAATACATCAACGATCATCTCTAGACAGGTGGTTTCCAAATTTTTGTGTTCGGAGATAGAGGAGAATATATCCATACCAAGGGTCATCTGAGGGGATTTAAACAAGATGTTCATTGGGGAAGTCGGTATTGATGGGGGAAATGGTAGTATCAGAGGGAAAGTCGTGATGATTTCTATGAGGAAAAGAGCTTTCTTGCTCTTGGGTGTTGAAAAATCAAGATCGTACTCCTGAAGGATGACGATCCATCGAGAAAATTTACCTTTAATTTGTCAACAACTGAGCAAGTATTGCATGGGGTTGGAATATACTATGACTTTGGTAGTTTGAAGAAGAATGTAATGGCACAAATTCTACACTGTGAGGATGACTGAAAGGGCTAGTTTCTCTTCGTGATTGTATTTCAAGGGTGTTCCTGAGAGGTGTTTACTAATGTAGTAAATGACATGCTTGAGATCATAATCCCCTATTTTAACGAGAACTACTACTTCTGAGATGGATGAGGTCGATATGTAGAGGATATAGCTGGGATTATAGTCGGGTGGACTAATCAAAGGGGTGTTGGAGAGTGTCGTTTTAATGTCATCGAAAACATTTTTTTCATGTTCATCCCAATGGAATGGGATGTCATGGCATAGTAATCGATGGAAATCATGTGCTCGAGTGGCATAGTCTGGGAGAAAGCACCATAAAATGTTAGCTTTTCCTTGTAGGCTCTACAGTTGGTGTAAATTTTGAGGTGGGGAATTTTCGTGATGGCTTGGACTTTGAGGAGATCCACGGTAATACCGCTTTGGGAAACAATGAACCCAAGAAGGTGGCTAGCAGTGACACATAATACACACTTGAGGGGATTAAAGAGGATATTGTACTGATGACACCTTTGGAAGATGATTTGTGGATCATTGAGATGCTAAGTGCATTTCTTGGATCGAGCGGTGAGGTCGTCCAAATATGCGAGGATGATATGAGCTAGATCATGAAATGTGTATGTCATGGTGCATTGGAATGTCACTCCAGTGTTCTTGAGGCCAAAAGGCATGACACGATATGCGAAAGTACCCCATGGGGTAGTGAATGCAGTTTTGTACTAATCAGTTGGGTGAATTTGGATTTGGTTGTAGGCAAAGAAACCATCCATGAAGGAAAACACCTCATGACTGGCACAATTAGCGATAATTTGGTCGATAAAGTTCGTGGGAAAGTTGTCTTTGGGACAAGCATGATTGAGGTCATGAAAATCCATATAGACACGAATAGTGCCCTATTTTTTGTTAACAGGGATGGGGTTGGAGACCCATGGCGTATAGGCGATGGGGTAAATGAATCCATCCGCGTGTAATTTATCAATATCAACCTTGATGGCTGCTGCTTTGGATGGGTGTTGCGGTCGTTCTTTTTTGCGGATAGGCATGATATCAGGCCAAGTGTCAATTCGATGTTTGACAATACAGGGGTCGAGGCCATGAATCTCTGTGTATGACAAGGCAAAAATATCCCAGTATTTCTGGAAGAGATATTTGTAGGTATTAATTTCTTTAGGAGTGCATGCGGCGCCAATAGTGATTTCCTCGACAACTCCATTTTTTATGGAAATATCGATTTTGATGGTGGGGGAAATGTTGGCCATATTGCCTTCTTCAAAAGCATCAGGGGTAGGGATAGGGTTGTTGAACCAGTCGACATGCCCTGATGGGATAAAATCTTTGGTTTCAACTGCATATATGGGGTGTTGGTTAGTAGGCGCGAAAGCTTCCTGTGAAAGGAAGAGTGATCTGTGGTGTAGCACATCCCATGGGCAGTTGGGGGTGGTTAATTCCTTGAGTATGTCCTCGTCACAATGGAATTGTTGGGAATACAAGGGATCCAAAAGAGTAATATCGATGAATGTCACCGTATGATTGTCGTCTGGTGATGAAAAAGCAGGGGGAGTGACGCAAGGAGATTGTGATGGTTCACTCGACATAAACCAAATATCAAGATATTGAGGGTTAAAAATGGTAGTTGGGCATAAAATTTCTATGGGGAAATGAATGGGGGAATTGGGGGGATTTGGGGGTAAATCCTCATATAAGTCATCCAAGAACCATGGGGGAGTAGGGATTGCTTTAGGTTTAGGAGAAAGGATATGAATAACCTCTAGAGATGGAGTAGGGGTAATCATTGATTCCACTGGCACTAGAGGGGGTGTATCATTTTGAATAAGGGCCATTTGGCGACGCATATATTCAATCATCATAGGACATTGATATGTAAAATGATCAAGTGATTCACATAGGGTGCAAGGACACCTCATACGTTCATTGACTGAAGTGGTGACATAATGGATGGCAGTTCTTTGGGTACTTGATGACATGGAGGTAGAGGAGTTTTGTTGAAAACGTTGGTGTACTACCATGAGTGTCTGTCAAAACTGAGGTAGGGTGGGGAAATGATGAGTATAGTGGCCATACTCTGAACATATGGTACATACTCTGAACATATGGCACATGAGTATAGTGATCATACTTAGTACATGTGGAGGAAACAAATCATAGCTCTGGATGACTAACCCTATGTGGGAATTGATTTCAGAGGTGATCCTCATATGTCACTTCCACCAAGAGCTGCCTACGATGCCATAGGTAAACAATATTTTATATATATTTCATTTTTTGTATTTTTGTATTTAAAGAAAAAAAATATTTTTTGGATGGTGTTTTTAAATATTAACTCGATACTTGTGTGGTTGCATACATGGATCTGCAATGACTAGATGGATTCATATGACATAGGTGGAGGCACTGGGGAGATGAGGTAGTGGGAGGAGAGGTGAAGAGAGTCCTTCAAAACGTGTAGGGAAACCTGTTGCATTTGAAACAGAGGATTCCTATGGTTCAGGTGGAGGATCTACCTGAATCCATGCAAAGGCAGGTTGTCGGTGTACCTAGAGCATGGGTATGACTCTTCTAGCATCTTGCCAATGTCGTGGTTTTCTATCATGAGACTCATCTGGCACCATAGGCGTAGATGTCATGGGACATGTATATCAAATGTATATGTATTTTTTAGGGTTTTAACCCCAATTTTGTAATATAAAACACCATATTTTTTGGAAATATATAAAGAGGGATCTTTGGCTGTACTTATATCTTACAATGTGTACATTGATTTAATGGTTTTCTTTGCTTTATTAATGTGACAAATGCCAATTCAAAACATAATTAGCGTAGGCATCAGATACGTGATTAGAACTTCTAGAAATCTGAAAGTACGTAATAAAATCAAGTTGTCGTTCTAAAATATGTACCCATAGGAATCAAAGGAGTAACGTCAGATCACACACAGGGTAACGACCGTTTGACTGACATACAACTAACTGAGAATCCAGGTGCACCTCTATAGAGAGAATACCATGTGAGATAACATTGCGCAGTAATTCTATGATGACATTGTATTCAGCCACATTATTTGTGGATGGCCCTAGGCATACACCACCTGAAGACACCAGCAAACCCTCGGGCGAGTAAATCACCCAAGCGATGGAAGATAAGTTCCATGTATGACGACTGACTTTGTTTGCGAATCCTAAGTATACCAAAGACTCCGTTGACATCTACCAACAAAAGGGAAAACTCAATAATCAAGCCAAAGAAAGAAAAAAGGGGAAAAGATGTATATGCACTAAACATTATTATACAAAGGGTTTTGCCCAAGCCCATGCCTCAGGCGTAATACCTTTTTAAGTAGAGCCCATTTCTTGGCTCATCCAATTTATTCCCTTCATAATATTCCAACACCTAGGCTCATTTTTCTAGAACACATTGCACGATATAAGGACCGTGCCACATGGGTTTAAAATTGCCTGCCCCTAGCGGTTCTTTGGCTTGGTCATACAAGAGGACCAAGTCACCCTCAGCATACAACCAGGGACAGACAGACTTATCGTACTGAACCTTGACATGTTTCTTGTTTTCCTCAATAGTCGTAAAGGAATCCTGACACTGCTCGTCAAGACTCTCTAGGTGTACAAGGCGTTTCTCTAAATCCAAAGTGTCAAGTAGGAGCTCAACTACCAATTTGAGAGAATGGATTTCACATTCAATGGGAAGTATCGACTCCACACCATGTACTAACTAAAAAGGAGAAACCCCGACAGTAATCTTAACCAAGGTTTGGTATGACCAAAGTGCGGGATATAACATGATGTGCCAGTTGGAATTGCTCTGACTGATAGTTTTTTGCAAGATGGTCTTGAGAGACTTAATGACAGCCTCTACTTGCCCATTTTCCTAGGGGTAATAAGGGGACAAGTGATCATGTTTAAACCCCATCTTAGATGTTAGTTCTATCATCATTTCATTTTGAAAACGACCTCCATGATCAGTGACAATCTCACTCGGGATACCGAACTGGGTGATAATTTGGTTGAATATGAAAAAAGTTGCAGTCTTCCCATCGGATTTAAAGGTAGGCATGGCTTCAAGTCACTTGGTGAAGTAGTCGACAGCCACAATAATGTGTTGATTCCCCCCAACTAAAGTTGGGTTGCAATCATTGAAATCTACTCCCTATTTGGTAAGGGACCGACGGTAATGACTGGGTGAAGAGGGGCTGGGTGCGAGCGTATTTTTTGAGTGAACACTTGGTAGGGGTGACACTTCTTAACTACTTCAATACAATCATTAAATATGGTGGGGCAAAAGTAACTGACTTGCAAGATTTTTTGGGTTGTCGCAAGCCCAGATAGATGAACACCACAAGATCCTTTGTGGCAATCATTAAGGACTAATTTGGCTTCCTCGTGAGTTAAGAAATGACGTAAGATACTATCTATTCCTCTATGATACAAAGTGTCTTCGACTATTGTATACTTTTTGGTTTGGTATCTAACACGTCGTCGATTATCTCATGAGAGATGCTGAGTGAACTTCAAGGTTTGAATATATAAAACAATATATCCATACCAGGGGTCGGACCACGAGATGAGGAAAATGTGTTCATCTGTGAACGAATCAACATGAATAACATCTTCATCTAATCGTGGGAAATCGAATATTAACTCTACAAAAACTAGTGATTTCTTGGACTTGGCTGAAGCAAAGTCCAGATCAAATTCTTATAAGATGAAAATCCATTTATTATATTTTCCTCCTATGATACATCTAGTGAGGACTTATTGAAATGGATTAACATCGGCAACCACAGTAGTTTTGCAAAGCAATATATAGTTTCGTAAACGTTGGACTACGTGGACGACAGTCAAAGCTAGCTTTTCAACGTGCGAGTAATTACGTTCAGGACCTACTAAATTTTGAATAAGATAGTAGATGATATACTCGTAGAGATCATCATCTGCCTGAACTAGAACCATACCAATGGTCTCTTTAGACGCGGCGATATACAACAAGTAATCTCTACTGTAATCAGGAGATTTTAGCAGAGGGGTCGATACCAAGGCTTTCTTTAAAGCGTCAAAATATTGTTGGGCTCACTCATCCCAGATAAGTAGGGTTTCTTTATTCAATAGGCACATGAAATCCTTAGTGATATTGGCATAATTCACAATAAACTGATGCAAAAATTTAGCTTTCCCCTGTAAACCTTGAAGCTGTCTAATCGTGCGCAGGGGAGGCAACTGAAGAATTTCCTCAACCTTAAGTGGATCTACCATGATCCCTATCTTTGAGACTAAGAATCCTAAGAGACGTCTAGATCTAACGCAAAAGATACATTTATGAGGATTGAGTTAGATTCTATAGTAGAAGAATCTTTCAAAAAGCAGTCGAAGGTGCGTAGCATGATCCACTCTCTTGCGAGAGTGAGCAGCAAGATCATCGAGGTAAGATTTGACTATGTGTTTGATATCATGAAAAGAGAAATTCATGGCTCATTGAAAGTTTGCTCCAGCATTTTTCAGGATGAAAGGCATTTTCTGGTATGAAAACATGCCCCAAGGACATATGAATGTCGTCTTATGTTGGTCTTTGGGTTTGATCTGGATTTGGTTATAGCCTGAAAATCCATCCATAAAAGAAAATATTCCACTTCCCTCACATTCATTGAGAATATGATCAATGAAAGGCATGGGGAAGTTATCTTTAGGACATGCCTTGTTTAGGTCACGAAAGTCCATACACAGGCAGATGGTTCCTTTCTTTTTATTCATGGGAACAAGGTTGGATACCCATTCATTCAAGGGAACCGGGTAGATAAAGATGACATTAAGTATCTTCTCTACCTCTACCTTAATAGTGGGGGCCTTTCTAGGATTAACATCTCTAAGAAATTTTTGAACATGTTTAGCATCCGGGTAAGTCCTAATCTCATGTTTGACAATACGGGGTCGATCCCTAGCATCTCTTCATATGACCAAGAAAACACGTCTCGAAATTCTTTGAAGAGGTTGGTGTGGATCAAAATCTCTTCTAGTGAACAATATGCACCTATATTTACATTTTTTATCTTTCCATGTGTTGTCTTAGGGGCATACCCAGGGTTCACTCCAAGAGCGCACCAACAACCCCTAGCTACTGGCCCTTTCGGTAACACCTGCGAAGCAGATCTAGTCTCACCCAAAGCAGCTAAGAGGGGATTTGCAGGACAGAGATGTCTACAACCAGGCGAATATCAAGTGGAACTAATACAACAATAATGCAACATTCATATATCTCTTATCAACTAGATCTACTCTACGCAGCTATAAATCTGATCTAACACAATAATGAAAATAATAGTATAACAATGACAGAGATCCAGACATCAATCACACATATGACACAACATATATGTGGTTCACCCCCTCTCTAGGGGTACGTCCACAAAACTGTGCTTATGATATATTAATATAAAGCTTACATTTTTTATCTATGCTCTTAGTCAACAGATCTTCTCTCTTCTTCTCTCTATATCCCACCTTCATGTGCACCCAGCTGCAGGACTTGATCTTCACACCTAGCTGAAGATCCTGCAATACCCTAAGGCTCTCACTCTCAACACTCCTCTCTCTCATAGTACAATAATATCTCAAACAACAATAATCAATATCAATACCCAACACTGGTACCCCCCCCCGGACCTAAGTCCTCTCAGCCTCTATTTATACATTATAGTCCCTCACCAACAGCCTTAGGTCGAAACCTAGGTGTCAAAACCCTAATTACCCAAAACCCTAGATGTCTAAAACCCTAGGTCAACTTGACCCACCTTTTCAGGGCTTCTCTAGCCTGTGTTTCCTCCCTTCTCACGCGGTGCTCCTAAGCATAAAATGGTGGCTTTCTCTACTTGTTGAGTTCTCCTCAATCCATCTTCCCTGTTGATATTTCATCCTCAATCTCCTCATACAATGGATTGCTTTTCCATACTTCACTCCGTCTTCTCTGCTCTTTTTCTTACTTTGACCCAGTGACAGTCACTGTGTCTCCCGTGCAGTTTGTGTTTGACCGTTTCTTCCTCAATCTTCACTTCCTTCCATAACCAAGGGTCAACAGGCCCCCAACACTCACTTATGACTTGTCCTAAGGCACTTCAGATTTTATCCTTCCGTTTCACTTCGAATTTGGACTACGTAGTGCAGCCTTTTCTTTCTTCTTTATGCCTCCTTCCCATCCTTGTGCAAACTGTCTTTTTTATGTCTGGTACCTAGTTTCAACTGCACCTGGTACCTAGACAATTTTCTTCTTGATTTTACTGAGAGTTGTGAGGTAGATGGTTGTCATAATATAGCTTCAGTCAACTCCCATTTACTAATACTTCTTTCCATTCTCCCTTCAATGTCTTCAACTGTGCAACTCATCCTTCTATAACATAGGTGATCTCATATGGTTCAAGCCAATGCATTTTGAACTTCCCTGGATGTCTTATAAATTTATTGTCATACACCAATACTAAATCACCTTGCTTAAATGACCTCCTCTTGATGTGTCTGTCATGATAGGCCTTCTCTCTTTCCTTCTATACCTGTTGATGGAATCCTGCAATAAATCTGTCTTCTTCTAGTTCAACCCCCTAGGCAAGCCTCTCACGAACAACGCCAGTATCATCCATGTCTATAAATGAAGCAATTCTTAAGCTTGGTACCAAGCACTCCATCGGGACAATAGCTTCGAGACCATAAACCAACTTGAAAGGGGTTTTCATTGTTAATTTCTTGCAAGTGGTTCTATAAGCCCAGAGTACTGTTGGTACTCTTAAATCCTAGTCATCCCTATTCACACTGCAAATCTTTGTCAATGTTGTCTCCAAGATTTTGTTGAATGATTCAACCTTTCTATTTTCTTGTGGATGGTAAGGTGTACTCTTCTGGTANCGTTAATTTCTTGCAAGTGGTTCTATAAGCCCAGAGTACTGTTGGTACTCTTAAATCCTAGTCATCCCTATTCACACTGCAAATCTTTGTCAATGTTGTCTCCAAGATTTTGTTGAATGATTCAACCTTTCTATTTTCTTGTGGATGGTAAGGTGTACTCTTCTGGTAAGTAATGGCAGAATATTTGCAGCGCGTACACCATGGCTAATCCTTCTCTCTCTGTATTAGTGTAATTGATTTCAGCTGTAGATAGCTTTCTACTGGAAAATGCTATTGAATGGTTGATCTCCCCTTCTCCAGGTTGCACCAATACTTCTCCTAATTAAATAGAAGATGCATCGACATGCATATGAAATTCTCTGCTCCAGTCTGGAAAGACCGGAATGGGCTCAACCATCATCTTTTGTTTCATTGTGTTGAAGCTCTGCGGCATTCGTTTGTCCAACAAAACTGACAAACTTTCTTTAACAACTTTTCCATTGGTGCAATAATCTGAGCATATCCTTTGATAAATTTCCTGTAATAGCCAATATGTCCTAGTGCAGTGCGTAGTTGTTTGACTGGAGTAGGAGGTGGTAAGTCGACTATAATTGCAATTTTTTATGGATCAACCAACAATCCTTTCTTGCATACAATATGTCCTAATAATACTCCAAATGGTGAGAAGAAGATGCACTTCTTCAAATTTAAAGCAATTTGACACTACCTGCATTTGTCCAACATTAGTCTTAGACATTCAATATGATTTTTCGGCAAATTAGAAATAGTCCAGTCATCAAAATAGGCTTCTAAAAACTTATGCAAAAATTCTTTGAATGTTTCGACCACCACCCTGGAGAAGATGGCTGGGGAATTATTTAGTCCAAATGGAATCACTGTGTATTGGTAGGATCCCCATTCTGTGGCAAATTTGGTCTTTTGGTAGTCCTCCTTTGCAATCTGGATCTGATGGTATCTTGAAAATCCATCTGTAAAAGAATATACCTCTTGGCCTCCCACATTATCCAACACTTCGTCTGTGAATGGTGTAGGGAAAGGATCATGCAAACAAGAATCGTTCATCTTCCTAAGATCTACATAGATCCTGATCTCGCCTGTCTTCTTGTGTTGCACCACCATAGGGCCGATCCACTCCGACTCTTCGATAGATTCAATAATCCCTACTTCTAACATTTTGTTGAGCTCAATATTCACTTTTTCCTTATATTTCAGGTTCAATCTGTAGGGTCTTTTTTTAACTGGCTTCACTTCTGGTTTCAAAGGAATTCTCATCTCTCCCATAGGTCCTTTGATACCCTTCATATAAGTGAACTTGGTCGGAAACAAGTCCTGATACTCATGCAGTAATTCTGTAATTTTGTCAATGGTAGTAGTATCCCAGTAATCTCCAACATTGGCAAGCTTCAGTGTCTCCTCTGTCCCAATATTGACTTTATTTGTCTTGAACAGTTGTCCAATGAATGACAACTGAACTCCTGGTCCTTCCACATCCCTATGGCCTTCTGTCTCAACAATTTTTACCCTCCTTGGATCATTATCTGCGTCGGCATTAATGTTGTAACATCCTTGTAGTTACTGGAATGGCTGAGTCCATTCGCCCTCTTCTTGATCCAAAGGGAGGATAGACACCTCCTTAAATACTTTTTGCCTCCCAAATATGTAGTGCTTGATCTACTGAAGGAAATTCACTTTCAAACAAAAAGGTGGTTACAAAATTCTGAAGCATACCTTCCCAATCTGCAGTGATGAGGCATAACTCCTCTTGAAGGTACCAGTTAATAGGAGTCGTGTCCAACATGTTAATGAATCTGTGTACCCATTTTTCTCAAGGAATGTCACTCCAGGATTCTTCGCAGCTTCACAGATGGTCCTTTGGGCAACTTCAACCTGTGTACCTCACTTCGCAGCTTCCTATTAGTGTTGAGAACCGTGTTTTCATCAAGGTTCGACATTGTGTCCAGTCTGTAATATTTATTTTATGCATCCCCCACCATCTTGTTGGTGTATCTTTCAAGGCCTCATCCATAGCCAACAACCTTTGTTGTGCTGGTACACTTGTTTCAAAATATGAGAGGAAGGCTTCTAGAGGGTTCAGACCATCAAAGGTAGGCAAGTTACTTAGTGTTGTACCAATCCAGCGAAATTCTCTAGTCAGTCGAGAACATATCCTTGTGGATACTTCATACATCTGGTTTTTCCAATTCTCCAGTGCTTCTTCTGAATCTGATGAACATGCGTTGCCACTTCTCCAACTTAAATTTCCATTGAAAGTAGGGTTGATATAATCCTGTTGTTTGACTGTTAATTTATATATGTTTTCTAGCTCATATGTGTGGTCTTCTTCTCTGATGGGATCTGTATATCGCGGAACCTCATCTGGATATAAGGGTGAAATGACCCTAAGGCCAACTCTTTTAATTGTCATGTGTCTTTTCTTTAAATCAACAAAAGTAGAATTTTCAAAGGCCCAATCAATTTTTAGCAATGTAGGATAAGGGTAGCTATCATCAATAATTTCAATTACCTCAAAATATGCAAAGGTCCTAACTCCGTCGATGTCCACAGGGACATGCTCTAATCATCCAAATGGGCTGACAACTTGCTGATTAGTCATTCTAAGCCTGATAGGGGAATAGATCAACTTCAGTTTTCCCATTAATGCCCAAGTTTTCTTCGTCATGACATTGACCTCCGACCCTAAGTCGAGGACCACATAGTCTATATCATACTCTCCTATTTGAGCATTCAAATGTAATTCTTTGTTTTTTCTTCTCTTCTTACTAATCTGGTGTACTTCCCTATTCAGTAAGGGGTCTACCTTTCCTAGCTCATACTACCTGATTAGGTTCTATAACTCTTGCACAACATTCTCATCCCGAATTAACTTAAGACAAGTGTACAAAAATTAGATGAATTTACTTACATCTTTTCCTTCTTTCGGTGAACCCGATTGGTCAAATGCCTGAGGCATTCCATACTCTTTTATTTTTGGTCACGTTTTAGATGAGGATCCTTGGTTCCCCTTGAACTCCTGTCTTTCTTCCTCGAATATTTGTCTTTCCTTCCTTACATCAATAGCCCGAGTCTTCTCCATAGCTTTCATGATACCTGACTCTTCTGCGATGTTTCTTTCGATTGTTCTATCTTCTCCTGTAGCAACACCTCCTTGAGTAATAGCAATGAATCTAGGTTATGTTCTGCACATGTTGTGGGTGGGAATCCATCCTACATACTTAACATTTAATGGCTCTAATCATGCATGCAAAAAATAACCATTTCAAAGGCCTCTACTCTTTCCTACTCTTTCGACACAAAACCCAACATGCATGCAATACAAAGGTGTAAATGAGATTTGGTAACTCTACCTTAAGTCCTTCATTTGATGTCAATCCATTTTCTTTCACTCGCTCTTCGATTGCTAGCCTCCTCCCAAAGATGACCTGCATTCACACATGAACAAACAAAAAGATACAAACATGCATTTCATATACTAATTGTTGGGTTAGCTGTGACAATATCATAAAATAAGCATTCAACTTCAACACATGATATAGAGGGATGGGAAAAGTATTCCTTTTTGTATTAATCTTCACAAGAGTAAACTTACAATATGTGGTTGGCACTGCTCCTCGAAACCGGTCTTGGGCTCCTCTTCAACTATCCTCCAACTGCTTTGCTCTATACTTCTCTTTGCACAAGGATGGATAAAGGTTGGGACAAGGGGAATGCTCAATTGGGTATAGTCTCTTTACTATGATTTTCCTTCTTGGAAATGGGACCCTTAGCCCTTATTTTATAGGCTAGGAGGAGCTAGGTATTTGGTCGAATGAACGGCCATGCATGGCTGAAAGGTTTAGTTAACTTTCCCAAAGCTATGTGTTCCATCAGAAACTTTCCTTTTTCCATGCTTTTGTAGATACACGTGAGTTGTATTGGGGCATCTAGCATGTACATGCGTGCAGTAATGGATCAGGGCGTGTGGGCCTTTATAAAGGGCGTTTTAGGAAGAGTTGTTCAGTAGTGTTTTGGCAAAGAAGGAGTCTGAAGTGGCCTGATGACAGGTAAGTATGTCTGGTGAAAATTAGGTTTATAAAATATGCCCCCTAATGTGTGAGGTCAGAAGAGCATCTGATGGTCGAAATGCATTATCAATCTTTATCAATGTACCAAACCAGTGAGCCCAGGGACCAGAAATTGGGAGGTGCCATCTGCAAAATAACAATTGTCTCACTGAGGCGAGCATACCCATGACCAGGATGAAATAAAATCATGGCTACCGATCAAATACACTATAGATCCATGTCAAATAACTATATAAAGTGTATCCACGAGCAATACACAACAGATCTACAACTCAAAATCAAAATATATACATATATAGTATCCATCTTCTAGAAGTTGATAAGGCATGATGGTTGGAGATGAGGTCTTCAGAGCTCGAGCAACAACTTCAAAATATTCAAAACTCGGGTAGGAGTGTAATATGAGTGTACAACATCACTACCCAGAGGTCCTCGACGACTCGTCATTCATGGACTTCATTGATGATTAGACTGAATTCTTCATTGATTTCGAACAAAGACTTGATCGGACTTTCAGGATGGCCAGGCATGAGGGAAAGAGACAAAATGCAGAGGGGCCGACTCAAGATTGGTAAAAACTTCCATTGGAAAATAGCACGACAAATGATGAGACTCAGGCAGCATGGCATTAACATAAGTTCACAAGGCAGGAGGCAACGTAAACTCTCCATATGTTTGGAAGGATAACCAAACGGAGGAGGGCACAACTCAATGTAGTGGGAACAACCTCCTAAGGTCATATTAAATCTCAGGTCTTGTCGAACAAACAAAAGGATGTGATTTATCCAAGGTTGACTCATTGTGCTGCCAATATAAAGAAAATACTTTTCCCTTCCTCTTTTTGGGGTATATATATATATATATATATATATTTTTTATTTTTATTTTTTTTCTTTTTCAATAATTTTGGAAAAATGAATAAAAGAATGCTACGTTACAAAGGAGGAATGAGTGTCACAAACATATGAGTTTGAGGTGCAAGGACAAGACTGATGTTCAACGCAAGGACACTTGAAAAAAATCCCTCCTGGGGCCAAAGGTGTCAAGACGCAAAGGCAAAGTGCTACAGGGCTTGCGTATAAGGCATGTTTTAGATGGTTCGGTTGAGAGAAACATGGAGTTGACATTAGGACAAAGATGCAGGTATGCAAATGTGATTTAATAAGACACACAATGGTAATGTCCTTTGATGTAAGTTTAACGAGCCTAGAGAAGGTTAGCTTGATGATTTTTCATATTTAGAGAGTCTGAAAAAATGTAAAAGGAGACTTGGATGGGGTACCTTTTTCGAAGGTAGTCTAGTAGGTTCGAAAAAGGGGTAAACTAGCACCGATAAGATGTCTATTCAAAACCATTTTAACGAGTGTGATAAAGACCAGGTCACTCGACAATTTTTTCATTTTTAAGGAGTCTAAAAAAAGATTAACTATGGACTTCGTCAGGAATGTTCTTTTGGACCATTTTAACGAGTGTGAAAGAATAAGGTCACTCAACGATATTTTCAATTTTAGGGAGTCTAAAAAGATCTTAATTATGGACTCCATGGGGGTTCCTTTTTCATGAATTTAGTCCCTCGGGCCCAAAAAAGGGTTAAAATTATACACGAGAATACTCTTCTAAGGAACTGAGGCACCTAAAGTATACCTTTGTTCGTACAGTTGACCATCCGGACTGAAAAAGGGGTAAACTATCATCGGACATGCGTGACTTCAAATTTCATTTTAATGAGTGTGAAAGGCCACAAGATCACTATATAATCCTTTCATGTTTAGAAGGTCTGAAAAGGGATTGAAAGAAGACCCGTTATGTTTTAGGAGTCCTAAGGGTGAGGTCAAGAGTGATAATGAATCATGCAAATGAGGCTTGAACTCGTAATCAAGAAAAACTAAAAGGGACTCCCGAGCCTATAGTCATTAGTGACAACATGGACACCATAATGCAACCAGGATCTACCTAGGGCATCCATGTTACGGTAAGCTCTACCACCAAATTACGACACTTCTAAAGTAGCAATAATGGTTCTGTGTCACAACTTGGTAGGATCGATCCTATGTAAAAGTGGTAAAAACAACGAGATGCAGAAACTGGAGGTGGAATCCTGACTTAAATGAAACGAGTTGGAAAAAAATGACTTTTTACCAAAGGATTGTCAAAACCTCCCAAATCTCAAAAACAATTCTCAATACCCAAAGTAATACTTCCCGTGAACATCCAAAGAAGACTCCTGAACCATCTTAAATGATTTTCAGTTTAGAAAAAATGACAAAAGGGTCCAAAAATTGACAAAAAGAGGCCAAAAAGTCTATAAATAGAAGTTGCCAGCTCATTATCACCATTCTTAATTCAAAAATTGACTAAAATCCAAAACTACCCCTTTGTAAAAAGAGTTGATTCTGGGAGCTTCGATGGATGAAACAACTATCTGTTTGGACAAAGTAAGTATAAACTCTCTCCTCTTGCAATCAAAACCTTTCTTTATGCATTTAATTTTATATTTTTGAGGGTCGTCGACCTTTAAAAAGTCAGCCCTAAGTACACGCGGTTTGTCTTATGAAAGCCTTCATGTACACTCAGGCAGAGGAAAAACTGCACGCATGTACACACGACTGTCATCATTATAGCCCACGTGGACCCTTCATTAAAAAAAAAGTTTAAAAGAGCAAGGGTTAAGCCTCCTGAACTTGGTTTTTTCAGGATGTATGTTCACTGGAGGGAAAGAGAGCATGAAGATATTAGTGCGTTGGTTAGGAGAACCCCAATGTTGTTGCTACCTTGATGCAATGTGGGTTGCTAAAATTCTTCCTCTGTCCTTTCATTTGAGCACAACCTAGGCTACTGAATGCCTTGGTTGATTATTGTCATCTTGACGTAGAGGCCTTTATGCTAGAGGGGTAGTCATTGGTGCCAACGACAGAGGACATATACTTTTTGACTAGCCTCTCCTGGTGAGGGGAACTAGTCAACCTTCCGTACATTTCCCTCTGGACCTCACAACATATCATAGTTGATTGGACTCCATTGTGAGGCGGGTACAGATAGGAAAATCTCATAAGTGTCGATAAGAAATATCTCAGACTTAGTACTACAGGTGATAGTGTTTCTCATCAGGTGAATTATAGGGTCTGCCACTTTGCATCAGGCTTCTCGTGCACAGATGGACTGTGTAGTTCAGTGCTTAAATGCATAGATTTTTTATTGGAGCATGAAATTACTAGACTGTATGAAGAGGCAGCTGACAGACTGTCGGTTGCGGACTCAGAGGAACTTTAGGTTTGGAACCTTTCTTTGCTCTTTATTCTTTGAAAGAGTGCCCAGTTTCAACCCTTGAGAGGTGGTATGGGGCATTAGGCCTCTCTTCCCGCGATATGTAGATGGGTAGTGCTGCTGTCATGACAGGGGGGTGGAAGGACCAATGAGTCCTTTGATGACAAATTTTTTTCTTGGTTGTCACGATAGATCCCAGTCATAGAGGATTACCCTTATGATGGGATTGACTTCTTGAGAGACCTTGAGATACCGGTACCTCCCGGTGAGGAGCAAGGAGAGATGAGTAAGTTTGCATTTCTTGTTTGCTTTTGGTTTTTTTTGTTAAACATATGTAATTTTTATGGTTTTTTTTTATATCATTTTATATTTATATACCAAAGCATTTGACAGATATGTGTCTATTATGTGTAGATGTGGGGCCAGTGCAACTAGCAGATTATGCGAGGAACATGTGACGTCATTGGCCAGGGGCTGCACTCGCCACCGTAGGGGGACCAATAGCAGCAGGAGAGCTTCCAGCCGGTGAGGCTCAGAGGGTTCTGATACGAGTAGAGAAAAATTTTACCTCACTCACTCACACATTCCCCATGGCAGAGATTAAGGATATGCCACCATCTATGTAGCCTCACGTAGTGGGGGCACCATGGAAATGGGTCTGGCTTTTTTGGCATTTGGAAAACATTGTTAATTATTACAACAGGGCCCACAAGCCCCATCCTTAGTTAGGCTAGACTTTTCACGTGCTGCGGGCACTACTTGTATATATTGTTTGAGGGAATAATCCCCATGACTCGTTACTGGTCATATTTTTGAGGCACATGCACCCACCTATGTACTCTGATGATTTTGATATTATATATGGATTTTTATGTCTTATGGATTATTTTTTCCTTTAAAAATGTATTTACATGTGTATGTGTATGTCTTTCTTATATGTGTGCGAGATGCCAATCTAAGATTTGATTAGCTAGAGTATCCATGACTTGATTTAATCTCCTAGGAACATAAAAATATGTAATATAATCAAAGCTTTGTTATAAGAGATGTACCCTAAGGAATCGTCAGTGTAAAGTAGGATCATGAAAACGATAGACTTTATTTAACTAAGACACAACCAACTGAGCATCTAAATAGACCTGGAGGTGAGAGATACCAAATGACAGAGCATCACGAAGCAACTCAATAACTGCGTTGTATTCGGTGACATTGTTTGTGGTGTCACCTAAGCATATACCTCCTGAGTATAATAACTGGCCTTGAGGTGTAAAAATTACCCAAGCTACGGAGGAAATCCTTTGAGTGTGTCAGCTAGCACCGTTTGTGTACCCAAAAAACACCTCTGATTCACTTGACATCTTCCACAGTGACAAAAGATAACATAAAAAATGACACGTCCATAAAACCAAAAGAAACCAGAAAGTAATAGTACAAAGACTATACATATGTTACAAAAAGTTACCCAAGGTGACCTACCTATGAGTAATACTTCTTGAGGTAGAGCCCATTTCTAGGCTCCACCAAAGAATTTCCCTCAAAGTTTTCTATACAATAAGCACCCTTTTTTGGAACCTGTTTTACGATGAAAGGTCCAAACCCCATGGGCTTGAATTTGCCTACCCCCAGGGAGTCCTTATCTTGGTCATAGACTAGGACAAGGTCGCCTTCAGAGAAAATCCAAGGATGAATGGACCGATCATACTGACACTTGACTTTTTGTTTGTGATCCTCATTGGCCAGGGCCACATCACGACATTGTTCATTGAGCTTCTCAAGGTATAATAACCACTCTTCAGGTGGAGAAGTGTTTGGCAGTAACTGTACTGCCAACTTTAGGGACTGGATCTGTCATTCTATAGGCAAGACTGCTTCCATCCCATAAACGAGTTGAAAAGGTGAGAAATCGGTTGCAGTCTTAACAGACATTTGGTAAGCCCATAATGTTGAGTATAACATCAAATTCCAATTTGACTTGGCCGAATTGATCATTCGTTGTAGGATGGTATTAAGAGATTTATTTACAGCTTCCACCTAACCATTCTCTTGGGGGTAGTAGGGTGACGAATGTTCTTGCCACAACCCAAGATTTGATGTTAATTAGGTCATCATTTGGTTTTGAAAGTGACTGCCATGGTCAATGACAATATCTCTTGAGATGTCAAACCTTGCGATTATCTAGTTGAACAAAAGGAGAGCTGCAGTCTCTCCATCATACGTTGGCATAACTTCAACCCACTTCTTGAAGTAGTCTACAACTACAATGATATAATGGTGCCCCCTTGCTGAAGGAGGGTTGCATGTAGTGTAATCAATCCCCCACTTGGTGAAGGGACCAACTGTGATGACAAGAAACATGGGAGCGGGATGTGCCCTCATCTTCCGAGAGACGATCCGACATGGGTGGTACTTCATGATCGATTCGATACAATCTTTGATTAATGTTGGCCAGAAGTAACCGACTCGTAAAATACTTTAGGTTGTTGCCAACCTAGACAAATGACTGCCACATTCTCCAGTATGGCAGTCATTAAGAATGATAACTACTTCTTCATGCATGATACATCAGCGAAGGATGCAATCTACACCTCGGCGATAATAAGTGTCATCAAGTATGAGATAGTTCTTAGCCTAATGGCGTATACGATGACAATCATCACGAGAAGCAGAGGTGGGGCACTTCAAAGTCTGGAGATACACAAGTATATCTCCATACCAGAGATCTGAATATGCAATAAAAAACATGTCTCCTCTAATAGGCTACTCTTTGGGCATAATCTCACTGGATTCAACTAAAATTTTCGAGATGAGTTCTGCAAAGACCAATGACTTTTTTGATTTCACCGAAAAAAAATCTAAGTCAAATTCCTGGAGAGCAATGATCCATCGACTAATCTTCCCACCAATGTTGCATCGTGTTAATACGTATTGAAATGGATTCATAACGGCAATGATGATGGTCTTGTGAAACAAAATATAATGACAGAACCGTTGAACAGCATGAACGATTGCCAATGCCAGTTTTTCAATATGGGAATAATTGAGTTCTGCTCCAACTAGGCCTCGACTCAAGTAATAAATCACATATTCTGAGAGGAAGTCATCTTCCTGAACTAAGACCATACCGATAGTCAACTCTGTCACAGTCAAGTACAATAAGAAATCTTTGTTATAATTAGGTGGTCGGAGCAGAGGGGCAGTCGTGAGGGCATGTTTTAATGTGTTGAAAGAGTGTTGAGCGGCTTCGTCCCAATGAAAAGGGATGTCTTTCTTTATCAAACGCATAAATCACTTTGTGATCTTGGCATAGTTGGCTATGAAATGCCTAAAAAAGTTTGTTTTTCCATCTAAAATTTGAAGCTAAAGGATTGTACGCAAGGGAGGAAACTAAAGTATTGCCTCCACCTTGAGAGGATCAACCATGATCCCTATTGTTGAGACTATGAAACTGAGAAGCTGTCCTGACGTTACACAAAAGCTGCATTTTTTTGGATTCAAGCGAATCTAGAAGTAGCGACATCACTCAAAGATAAGTCGTAGGTGTGTGGGATGATTCGTTCTCTTGCAAGATCATGATGCTAAATCATCTAAATAGGCTTTGACTATATGATTGAGATCATGGAAAGCAATAGACATGGCCCGTCGGAAGGTAGCTTCAACATTTTTTAGACCAAAAGGCATCTTACGATAGGAAAATGTAACCCATGGATAGATGAAAGTTGTTTTTTACTGGTCTTCAAGTTTGATCTGTATCTGATTATATCCTGAAAAACCATCCATGAAAGAAAAATCCTCGCAACTAGCGCATTCATCAACTATCTGGTCAATGAATGGTGTGGGAAAATTATCTTTTGGACAGGCTTTGTTCAAATCATGAAAAACCATACATACGTGAATCATTCCCTGTTTCTTCTTGACTGACATAGGATTTGACACCCATTGGGTCAAATGGACAGGATAGATAAAACCGGCTTTGAGTAGTTTTTCTACTTCAACCATAATAGCTGCTGCTTTCCTGAGATTAATTGGACAAAGATTCTGCTGAACTGGATTGGCATCAGGATAAGTTGTGATTTCATGTTTGACTATTTTTGTATCAATGCCTGGCATTTTCTCGTCATACTAGGAAAAAACGTCGCGAAATTCTTTAAATAAGTCTGTGTAGATTTGAATCTCTTCGAAGGAACAATTAGCTTCGACGAAAACATTCTCCACGACGCCAGGGGTTCTGTAGATATTAATTGGTATAGTTTCAGCGATGGTTTCCATATTACCCTCGGCATAAACCTCATGTGTAACCAAGGGATTGATAGGATAAGACCTATCTCCAATCATAGTCAAGGTGAATTCCCCTGCTTCGATTCTGCTTAACTCTGGGATGAAGTATGATATGTGATGGAGATCGTCCCAAGGTTTGTCTAGACTATTCATTGCTTCAATGATTGCTTCATATGAGGGCAAGACTAAGTCTAATGAATCGGCATCAGTGAGGGAACCCTGAGCCCAAATAGGATCTGAAATCAAATCTAACTCTTGCGAAGGAGTTGTATCGGTGTCGCTTGAAGCTTGTTGGACTAAAGAGCAAACTGCTTCTGCCGTGGACAAGGTGTTATCACTGAAATTTCGTCCACACAGGGCGACAAGAACTCCACATCGTCAGCACAGAAAAACAGTCATTCATGGCACAAGGATTAATTCCACAAGCACAACAAAAGGGTCAAAACTATGCAAAATAGCCCAAAACTTAAAAGGCGTTGTGCACCCACTGGGCGCGCGCGCACGCGCACGCAACGTCTTCGTACTTGAAGCGCATATGCGCGGTTGTGGGGTGCAAAACCCATGCGCCTGCCAAACGGTGCATTTATGAAGCTGGTCGGCCTCCCAACCACTAATGGATCGGCTCCCAAGTCGATTTGACATCAAATCCAAGCTCAATCTGCATGGGGAGGCTAGTCAAAGACCTAATTGTGCCCTAAAGAGCCCCTTTTCACATTCAAAAAAGGTTTCATAATAACCCAATGCTTGGCTATAAAAAGCCATGCATGACCACCATTTCTTCAAGGAATTCTTTGTAGTGTTATGCTGTTGAGATTGCTAGAGACTCATTCTTTGGCAATAGACATAATCAACACCATTTCATAAGCTTTCCATCTCTCACTAGAGTGGATAAGCTTGGAGTTCTTTCACTCACACTTTCA
>JASDQU010014448.1:80974-107112 GCA_032191745.1 Picea mariana
GATTAAACTGTTGGACTAAGAAATTACTCTATCCTGGGGTTATCTGACCAAGATTAGGCAGTTTGGTCAGATTTATTCACTAACCAACCTAAATCACTTGGCTAAGATTAAACAGTTTAGCCAAGCTTATTCACTACTCCTGTCAACATCAATTTAAAAGAACTTGGCCATGCTTGAACGGTATGGACCAAATCATTGTTATTGCATGGGGCTCTATTGAATCTCTTTTATGCCCTCTTTTATTCTTTTTCTTTTTCTTTTCTTTTCTTTTTCTTTTCTTTTATTTTATTTTTCTCAAATTATTTGCAAAATGGGAAATCATTTGACAAACAAAAACACTTAAAGAGATAACATTTCAGTCACCAATTGATCCTATAAATTATAGGGTTATAACAAGACTAGAGAGGTTTTATGACTTGCATGATAAGTTTAGAGGGTAAGTTAATTGTAAAACAAACAGTTCTTCTTTGACTTGTGAGACGGTAAATTTAGGTACTAAGGAAAATCCTCAAAATATTAATTTGGGAAGGGGATGCTCCGAGAAAGAACGATCTGCCTTTATAAAATTGTCTAAATAATTTAAATACGTTTTGGCCTGGACATATGATGATTTGAAAACATTTGACCCTAATATAATACAACATGTCATCCCCATGAAACCACAAACTCAGCCTTTTGAACAAAAATTAAGAAAGGTTGACCCCAAATTAGAACACACCGTCAAGAAAGAACTGAATAAATTACTAAATGCAAAGATAATTTTCCCGGTGAGACACACACAATGGGTGTCTAATCTAGTCCCTGTTAGGAAGAAAAGTGGTGAAATTTGACTCTGTGTCAACTTTCATAACCTGAACTGAGCGTTTGATAAAGATAACTATCTCGTTCCTCCAATGGAACATATCCTTCAGTAGGTATCTGGTTCAAAAAGACTATCTCTATTAGATGGTTTTTCGGGTATAACTAGGTCCTCATGTCTCCCCCAGAGCAACTCAAGACCACTTTTCGTAGCCCAGGGGGAACTTATGCCTACAGGAAGATGCCTTTCGGGCTTATAAATGATGGGGCCACTTTCCAGAGAGTAATGGAAATTTCTTTCCGTGGTCTCATAAATCAATTAGTTGTGATCTATATTGATGACATTACCGTTTTCTCTAAAAACAAGAAATATCACTTGTCTCACCTTAGGGATGTCCTAGAACAATGCCGCAAGTATGGCATATCTCTCAACCCTAAGAAATCAATCTTTGTTGTAGAGTAAGGAAAATTACTTGGGTTTATTGTGTACAAATATGGAATGATTATCGACCCCGAAAGAACCCAAGATATTGCTAAACTCCCCCCTCCCTCTTCCAAAAAAGCCATGCAGTCATTTTTAGGCAAGATCAATTTCGTCAAAATATTTGTCCCAAGTTTCTTAGAAATGTTAAGAACTTTATAGAATTTAATTAAAAAGGATGTTCAGTATCGTTGCGGACCCCAAGAAATTCAAGCTTTTGATTCTATTAGAAAATAAATAGTAGAAGCTCCTTCCTTGATGAGTCCCGATTTCTCTCGGGATTTCACTCTTTACACTTTTGCCTCCAATGGATCTTATGTTGTTGTGTTAACACAAAATAACAATGAAAGTAATGAAATACCCATTTCCTTCATGAGTGCAACCTTCAAAGGGGCATAGCTGAATTACTCAACTGTAGATCAATACGCATATGTTGTTTTTAAAGTAGTGAAACACTTCTGGTCATATCTGCTGAAATCCATAACTAAAGTCACCGTTCCTTACCCTACTGTGAGAAACTTGTTAGTACAAAAGGAATTGGGTGAAAAACAGGTAAATTGGATGATGTCGTCACAAGAATATGACCTCGAAATAACTCTTGCACAAATTTTTAGATTTCAAGGCCTATGTAAACTATTGGCTGATTCAGTTGAAGGTCAGGAAAGTCAACTTAATACCTTAACTGTGAATCAGCACAATGAAAAACAAATCAGTTGTACACAAGTTGCTGCTAATTCTTGGTATGATGATATTAAATTTTATTTAACACATGGATCTACTCCTCTCTATCTTGATCCTAAAAATAGAAGAACACTCAGGTTAAAATCTGCATCTTTCCAGTTAATAAATGATGTATTGTTTCGAAGGAATTTTGACAGTGTTCTTATGCATGGTTTGGAAAAGGATGAATCAAAAAAAGTACTATCTGAACTTCATGTAGGTGAAGCTAGTGGACACTTCGGTGGAGACACTACTGCTCATAAAGTGTTAAGAGTTGGGTACTATTGGCCCACTTTGTTTAAATATGCCCACGTGTTGTGTTGTAAATGTATAATCTACGAAAAGGCTGCAGGACGAGTGAAAAAGGCAACATTTCCTTTCCAGCCTATTACTATGGATTCAACTTTTCAGCAGTGGGGTCTTGACATCATAGGACCAATTAACCCTTCTTCTTCACAGTAGCACAATTATATCATTACAACAATGTATTATTTTACGAGATGGTCCGAAGCTACACCTTTGAAAGTGGTAAACCCGAATTAGGTAGTATCTTTCCTTAATTCACATATCATTACTCGATTCGGCATTCCCGAATGTTTAGTCTTCAATAACACATCTTATTTCTTATCCCTAGATATGAATGTGTTTTCCTTAGAGAAAGGGATTATATTGAAATATTATGCCAGCTACTACCCCCAAGGAAATGGTCTAGCAGAATCAACAAACAAAATTCTGATCAAGATCATTAAGAGGATAGTTTCTGAAAATTACAAGAACTGGCACAATGCACTATTTAATGCACTTTGGGTTGATAGAGTGACACCAAAAACCTCTATTGGTAATTCCCCTTTATTTCTCGTCTATGTGAGAGAAGAAATCCTCCCTCCTCATGTTTTACTTCCATCTCTGCAATTATGGCAGAAATTCCAAGAAGAGGTCTGCCCTCCTCTAGAAATTTGAATCAATGTCGTATTAAAATTGGAGGAAGTAAGAGTGCAAGAAAAGAAGAAGTTGGACAGCATCAACAGATTGTAAAAAGTTGGTTTGATTCAAACTCTTCTTCAGATAGGAACTTTGAGGCAGGAGACTTGGTTCTCAAATGGGATAAACTGCACGAGGGAAAGGGGGAACACACCAAGTTCCAGGATCTGTGGTTAAGACCGTTGGTAATTGCCGAGAAACTAGGTCCCATCTCTTTTCATCTTCACAATCTGGAGGGACATCTAGACACTTTCTCAGTGAATGGCCAAGCTCTCAAAAGATATTCTCCTGATAATTCCACATACATCTCTCTGTACATATTTTTTTTCTTTATTTTTCTTTTTGTATTTTGATTTTGGTTCTTTTCATTTTGTTGGATTTCACTCATTTCTGAATAAATTTATGTCTGGGTCACCATTTAGTTCATGAAAGGAAACTAGAAGGCTCATCATAAAGCAACAGTCGAGGTCATTTCAAAGCATCAGTGCTATAAATTGCCGAAACTCAGACTAGCAAAGGAAACTTTCTATTCAAAATAGTCTTCCTAGTTTCACTTTATAATCACAAGAAGATACGATCATCATTAAAACTCTTTACGTTGTCCCTGTTTTTACAAGAAAACAACTCAAGTATGCCTTCCTGCCCTCGAAAAGTTATTCTTATCAAAAAAATTAAGTTCAGATCATTATGAAGGTCGTCAAGCGAAAAATTAGGTGGTGAAATATCAAGTGTTTCGAAATTTGAATTTTTCAGCATCACCCCGCTCTCTTGAAGATCATAAAGTTTATGTCAAATTGTAAATAACTTATAGAGAGATGAAATCACTGTAAAGTGTGAGAAGTGTCTGTAAACTTGTTGATATATTGAATAGACCCGCTGGTAGTGAAGCAATGTCGGGTTCAAGAAAATTATCAGGTATAACTTTTGGTAATAATCGTAAAATGTCCTTCATCTTGATTTGATATTTCTTGGACAGGGTAGAGGTGTCAGAGTGGGTTAATTGACATCCCTGCCAAGTCTATGGATGCTTTCTAGCAGTAGCGGCCCTATCAATAGTATTGGAGTCATTTTCCTAAACATCGTCTCACTCGTAATTAAAACTTGTCATCGGTTTTAATTTGGACAGAAATACATCTGATGCTAGACTGTGTGTTTTTTTATTTTGATCAAAATGCTTGATTTGTTGTCGACTGTTCTTTAAATTTTAAATCATTTTGATCAGTCCTAACATGAACTCTTTGGTGATGCAAAGATAATTGCTTCTCCCACTAAGTCGCCATTGTCGACAGCCCCATACGATTTCGTTATTTGAACAAAAAACTACATTTTCTGTAGCCTCCTTAACCTCATCTTGTAAATATCATCATTTTAAGATGACTACTGGATTATAAAAGATGTTCATTAATTCTTTAAAGATTGCATTTTAGTTTTTTTTTCATGTTTGATTCATGACTGAAATCATGAATCAAACATGAAAACTTAGCTTCATATTATGTTTTCTATACAGGGCATTCTTTTGAAAGATCATCATGCTTATATCCAATCTAAATCTAACACTTGAATGACTTATCTTGGAATGTTTTGGGTATTGATATAAGTTTTATATGCTTATATGGTCTTACATTTGAATTATGAGAATTTTGTTTTGATATATTTGAACTCGTTGCAAAAACTATGGTCGTGCTAGTCATCGAAATTAATGCACAACTATTGTACCCTGTACTTAATCCATCTTGCTGGCACAGTGAATTAATAAGCCTTTCATTATGGGTTATAGGTTTTCATACTCTGTACGCAAGGTTTTCATTACTAGGAGTGGTCAAGCATCAACACCGAACCCTCGATGTTCATACTATGATTACACAGAGGCTTCGTTTTGTTTTTTTCCATTTTATCCATTCAGATTTGTTTCTTTTTCTCCTACCATTCAAACCCAAAAATGTTTTGAGTCACCCTTGTTACAGTCCAGTCATATTTGTAATGGATCCTGTTGTTGGATTGGATTTGAATGGCTACCAATCACTGCTCTATCATGATGATGCAATCAAAGATTTAAAAGCACAGGGCTGGGATGCCTTCATCAAAAGGTTCGAAGGTTATAACCTTCATGTGGCTAAGGAATTTTCATAGACTTTCAATGGGTGTAGGGCGAAAATTGGAGATATCCAGTTAGAGGTAATTGAGGATTTTGTGAGTGAAGCCATAGGGCTTCTATCCACCGATGAGAAATGGTTCAAAAACTCAAATATTTAAGCGGTGCCATGGATCATTTTCATGACCTTCAGGAAAATCAATTGTTGCAAATAAGGTATACCTATTTCTTTGGTTAAAGCTAGGTGGCACGGTCTGTTGTTGATCCTCAAACAATTTTTGACTTGTGAGGGTCGTTATGGTTTAGTTTTTATCTATCATATATGACTGCTTATGCATTTTATAGGTTTTCAATTAAATGTGCCCTTCTATCTGTTGATAAGCTTGTAAAATTTTTCTAAAAGGTATAAGAGACAGAGCCTCGAATCTAGTCTTTTTCACCACGGCTTGATTAAAATGTTGTTAATTCACCGTTTGACAACCGTGGGAAATTGCTGGGATGTATTTTTAACAATAAATGTTTTTTCTACAACCATTTCTTTAGAAACCCTTATTTCGGGTGAACTAGTGATAAGAAAACAGTTTGACATTCTAAATAACAAGCTAGACTCTCTAAATAGAAACCCTCTAGAAGAGACAAGGCCAAGTTAGTGTTCACATGAGAAAAAGGTTGTTGAGTCTGAGTTAGCTAAACCTCATGTGCCTAGTTTTGATATTGTTTAGAATGCTATTGTGAAGCCCGATGTCAAAAAATATTGCAAACAGACAAAACAAAATCACGCAGACCTGAATTTCAAATGAAAAAGGACCAGTCACCTAATTTCTAGGCAACTTAGAAACCAATCCTATACTTGTTTGAGCTCGATCGTCCCGATCGAGATCGATGAATAATCAGACTCCGAAATTGAAGATTTCCTGGTTGTGGAGGACCTGGATTGTCAAGGATTTGGTCTTGTTGAACCTTATGAATTTGTTACGAATCTTCCACCATGTGTCAAGGATGAGAAGGAGTTCTCTGGGATTGGGTTTGGTCATGGGAAAATGACAGGTAAAGTAGATATGGTCATGCGTGATCGCACACTCCACCAACAAGTCATTCCTTCAGTACAGTGTGACATTTGTATGCTTTGGATTGAACGATATTACACATATTTTCCCATCCTACTACATATTTCTTTAATAGGAGGGGCAACTGGATGCTCTTTGTTCATACAGAAGCACAGACACATTTAACAAAATAATAACCGGTTAGCTTCACTTGCTTCTAATTTTCGCCATTTTGTATTAGCGAAATAGGAAAGTTTCAGATTGGCTTTGACCATCTATGTATCTTTGTTTCATAACTTAGTTAATTCAAGTTTTATTTGATTTATAATTAGAAAATAGAAAATATAATAAAATGTGCTTTCTTTATTTTATTCTGAAGATAGTTACTTTTACATTGATTTTGCAAAGCTTTCATTAAAACTTGCAACCTGTAAATTTCGTGTGTAAGAGATATGTTCATACTTTCTTTTTATACTTAATATATTTTGTAAATAATTATATTAAAGTTCATAGATTAGTATTAGATAGTTTTCCTCTTTCCTTTAGGAACTTATATTGGCTAACGGAACCACTAAACCCATCAGAACAGGTTAAACCCGTCAGAACAGGTTACACCAAATGACTTAGGTTATTTAGACAACCCCGAATCGGACCTGTTCTTCTAGTTGACGGCCTGTCAATTTTTCCTGTCAACAGGATGTCAATTTTATGTAGCTCATGTGGAAGAGCCAGAAAATGAAAAGGGGCCAAGCCTTGAATATTTCTCGATACTACAGGAATTTGAAGATGTATTCCAAGAAATACTCAGATTTCCACCAAGAAGGGAGATAGACTTCTCAATTTATTTAGTGCCAGGAGCTACCTCGGTGTCAAAAACACATTACAGAATGAGCGCACCAGAGTTAAAAGAATTACAAATCCATTTGGAGGAATTGTTGAAGAAAGGGTACATATTTTCGAGTGTTTCACCTTGGGGAGCACCATTACTTTTTGTCAAAAAGAAGGATGGAACCTTGAGGCTGTGTATTGAATTCTGACAATTGAACAAGTGCACTATAAAGAACAAGTATCCCCTACCCCAAATTGATGACCTCTTTGATCAACTAAAAGAAGCAAAGATATTTTCAAAAATTGACCTGAGGGCAGGATACCATCAGGTAAGAATCAAGGAAGAAGACATTCATAAGACAACCATTAGGACCAGGTATGGGCATTATGAATTTTTAGTGGTTCCATTTGGACTGACCAATGCACCAACTGTATTCATGTGCTTAATGAATGGCATATTTAGGAATTATTTGGATAAGTTTGTCATAGTATTCCGGGATGACATACTTATCTATTCTAAGTCTAAAGAGGAGCATGAACATCACTTAACAATGGTATTGCAAGTACTGAGAGAACATCAGTCATATGCCAAGTTGATTAAGTGTTCTTTTTATCAAAAGTAGATCCATTACTTGGGACACATTATTTTAGAGCATGGCATAGTAGTAGATCCAGAGAAGATCGAAGCCATTAGAGGATAGACAACACCCAGAAATGTGTCAGACATCAGATATTTTATGGGATTAGCTAGCTACTACAGAAGGTTCATAGTAGGGTTCTCTAAGATTACTCATCCCATCACTTCTTTGCAAAAGAAGGGAACTAAATTTGAATGGACACTCAAGTGTGAAAATAATTTTAATCTGTTGAAGGAATTACTTACTAGTGCACTTGTGTTAAAGATTGTTGACCCAAATGAAAGTTTTTTGGTATGTACAGACACATGTAAGGAAGGACTTGGGGCATTCCTCGTGAAAAATGGACATGTCATTGGATATGAGTCCAAAAATATTAAGGAACATGAGAGGAGCTATTCCACCCATAAATTAGATCTTGTTGCCATTGTTCACACCTTGAGGATGTGAAGGTTTTATCTCATGGGGAAGAAATTGGAATTAAGGATAGACCACATTGGCCTGAAGTATCTTTTTGAACAACTGACCTTGAATGCTAGGCAAACAAGATGGATGGAATTTCTTAGTGAATATAGCTTCGATATCAAGCATATCAAGGGAAAGGAGAATAAATGTTTTGATGCACTTAGTAGAAGAGTGCATCTCATACATGTTATTGCTCTCAATATGCATCAGTCAGACTTGAAAAGAAGAATTTTAGATGGTCTTGTTATAGATCAACATTACCTATAGATAAAATAAAACTTACAGAAAGGAGATGTACAAGAAAAAATAAAGGAGTATGAGATAAAGGAAGACAGACTACTCATGCATAAAAATAGAATCTACGTTCCTAGTTCTGGAGAACTGAGGAATTTGGTACTGAAGGAAATGCATGATGTTCCTTATGTTGGATATCCCGATTACCAGAAAACAATTACAGAAGGAAGAATCCAGTTATTTTGGCTGGGAATGAATAAGGATGTTGTTGATTACATCGCTCAATGTATGGAATGTTAGAAGGTGAAGGATGAGAATAGGCACCCATCGGGTTTGTTGCATCCATTGCCAATCCCATAGAAGAAATGGGAAGTGATCACCATGGATTTCATCACAGGATTACCCAGAATGAATCAGCAACATGATTCAATCATGGTGGTGGTTGACAAATTAATAAAGGATGCTCATTTTGTGCCGGTGAAGACAACGCATACAACGATTAATATTGCAGAAATTTTCATGAAGGAAATTACTAGGTTGCATGGGATACCTAGGACAATTGTCTTGGATAGAGATACCAAGTTTACCTCCAATTTTTGGAGGGGATTGTTTAAAGGATTTGGCACAAATCTAAATTTTAGCACAACATGTCATCCCCATACAGATGGGAAAACAGAGAGGGTCAATCGAATAATTGAAGACATGTTGAGAATGTATGTGATGGATAAGCCATCTAAGTGGGAAGATTACTTACACTTGGTTGAGTTTGCATATAATAATGGGTATCAAGCTTCATTGAGAATGAGCCCATTTGAAGCCTTGTACAGTAGGAAATGTGATACTCCAATAAGCTGGGACAACCCAACAGATAGAGTGGTACTTGGGCCGGAGTTTCTCAACGACATGGAAGACCAGGTGGTCAAGATCAAGTAGAATTTAAAGGCAACTTAGGATAGACAAAAAATTTATGCAGACAAGAACAAGAAAACTAGAGAATTTAAAGTAGGGGAACATGTACTTTTGAAAGTGAATCCCAAGAAAATCTCTTTAAAATTGGGTAGTTGTACAAAGTTGGCAGCATGATTCTATGGTCCATTTGAAATATTGGATAGAATAGGGCCAGTTGCATACATGCTTGCATTGCCTACTTCCATGAATGTGCATAATGTATTTCATGTATCTTTACTAAAGAAACATGTACATGATCCTAACCATGTTATTGATTGGCGTTTGATTTAGGTAGAGATGGAGGGAGATTTTCAGGTTCAGCTAGTGCGGGTATTGGACAGAAAAGTCAAAATTCTCCGGAATCGAGTTATAGAGATGGTAAAATTTCAGTGGACCTACTACGGTCCTGAAGATGCTACCTAGGAGCATGAAGATGCCATGCGGGCAGAGTACCCACAACTTTTTTAATAAATTTGAGATTTTGATCTCTATTTTGTATATGCACTGAGGACAGTGCCAAAATAAGGGAGAAGGGATGTAACACCCCAGGTTTTGAACCCCATTTTAAATAATGTATTGTTACAATGCTGAGAGGCCAGAGTGCCCAAACAATTATTAAAAGGCCAGTGTGCCCAAGACATGTAATTTTTTTTATCATTATCAATAATAAACACATCGATGGCTTCTAGACGGACAAGGACAAGAGTTATAGGGGGTTATGATTCCACAAGAGAGTGGGCTTGAGGGGCTAAGTGTTTATTCCTATTTGAATTACCCTTTTTGTCTAAGGAAGGGGATTGGTTACATGGAATTCTTGGGGAATTCCATGAGGTTCTTGATTCCCCACGAGAGATACTTAAACCCATCCCCGATCTGATTGTGGGGTTGGTCATTGGACTGATGGTTTGTTCGTTGATTTCTTGTATGTTCATTCATTTTCCCTCACGCACTTCCATGCACTCACTTACCCATCCATTGATCCATCCTCACCTGCATCTTGGATTGGAGAAGGGAAAAGAACTGCTGAGAATAACCCATAGGATAGTTGGCTATAATGGTTGCTAGTGTTGTTAGCACAAGATTGGTTTACGCCTCAACGTTGCATAAATCCTTCATTATTCATTTTGGCAAATGAATACAATTGTTATGGGATATTTTATTTATTTTGGGGAAAATTGAAATTATATTGGGTTATGCCCAATATCCAAGTTCAAGCATCAAAATCACTCATGGATTTACGCTACCCAATCGCATGCAGACACACAGGCGAGCGCTACCTAAATTCTGGCAGAAAACGAATTATGCAGAGTTATTTTACCAGTTTTGAGTCACTAATGTAAAACTTGTATTGTGATAAATTGAGAAGGTATTTTCGAAAATTGGAGGACGTTTTTGTTCATAATATTCCAAATAACAAAAACCTCTCTCATGTTTTCAAACTGTGTTATGGTTTGAGAGATATTAGACATAGAAGTGGTGCTACCGAATTTGCACAATGACGCTACCTAATTTCCTGTAGCGGTCACGGTTTTGGTATTCACCTTGTTGGGAGGTTGCCACCTGTCAAGGAGGATTTGAATGGCTTATCAAGGATCAGTTATATGTCAAGGGACACCTGGACGTAATATTTAGCTCCATCAAAGGCCTCATGCATGAGGTGGAAACAATTTATGAATGACTTCCAACAAATTCCTGAAAATTAGCAGTTTGTTGGATTTTTGTCTCTTTGATTGTTGCCACCTATCTCCAAGGCTTAGAATTCAATGGAGTAGATGGGATTCAACCTCCTAAGGTTATTTGAATGCTATTTTCTATTTAATGAAGGATATCTCTATTGGAGAAGTGGATTCATGAGCTAATAGAGGTTAGAGAGAGTAGGAGCAGACAATTTTCCTGTGTGTGTTCATTTGTAAGCCTGTGGGCATTTTATTATTGTAAGCATTATTGCTATTCGAGACTCATGAGAGCTGTGATTTCATATTGTAACCCTTTTGTTTATATTTCTTCTTATATGAATATATTGCATATTTGAGGATGAAAGTTTGTCAATGATTTATGGATCCCTAAGCAGCAGAAGATCTACTATATTTTGCCCATCAGTCGTTGTTTATATTCAAGTATTTGTTGATTCGTTAAATTGAGAGGATACTTTTTTAGTGAAGATTCTATCTTATGTTTTCCTTCTTCATTATTCCACCTATCAACATATAATATTGTTTTCTATTGAGCATCTTTTGTGCCTTCGATGAGTACGATGTTTTTGACTCCATTGCCGATTGGTGTAGCCTACTGATCTACAGTTTCCAAACCTCTCTCTTTCTTTATCCATCTTATCGATCCACCTATTCAAAACCAAAGTTATCTTTTACATTTTGATGGGTGTTGAGCTTACACTTTAGCAGTCAAAGTGTGACATTCATTGCTAACATAATTGGCACCACTGCCGGGGATGTATTTGAGCTGATTGAAAAGCTCCCTGGGAAGAACGACATTGCACAGCTCCATCTTTAGATAGTGACTAAAGTTAGATACCTTCAAGACTGCACATTCACCATGGCGACTCCATTGTTCAGAATCTGTTGGTGACTCCACTAGGGATGAGACAAATTAAATGGCAATGAAGGCTATCCTGGCCAAGAGGTTTGCCCCACTCAATTTCTCAGCCATAGATGGTTATCCACATCTTGTGCCTCAAATTGATGAATGACAAGATCTGCTGCCCAGATTTTATGAAGGTGAGGATTACAACCCTTTTGAGCATGTTCATGAATTCCATGCTTTGATGCAACAACTTGGCATCCATCATGAAGATATATTGATGAAAATGTTCATGTATTCATTGGAAGGTGATACAAGGAAATGGTATATAACACTTCCTGCTTCTAGTATTTCCTCTTTGAAGGACTTTCATGATGTTTTTTATTCTCATTGCAAGATAATTTATCCAGTTGAAAGACTTTTTGAGAATTGTTGTGAGGGGTATGCATCATATATTCAGGATTCAGCAAGTGATTCTTCTAGCAGTGATGATGAAGGGGATGATTATAGAGAGCAGGACTTAGATGATGAGTTTCATAATGATTTTCCTAAATTTGAAGAACAAATGCATCATTCATGTCAAAATCTAGGTCCCCAAGAGAAAGATCAATATGGACAATCCATCATTTCCCTTTCTCCTCCTTTTCTCGATTCTTTAAGTCAAGAGGTCATCTTAGGTTTAGATTTATTTCATCACGAGAATAGTGTTGCAGCTTGTCATGAACGAATTCATAGCTTACCAGTTGTTGTTGTAATCCCTCCTATTGTTAATGAACTAGTGTGCCATGATTTGCCAAGTTTTGATGACTATGAGGATGTTTTTACTGAACAACCAGTTGTCCCAGCTATTGTACTAATCCCCTCATCCATTAATAGTCAAATGGTCATTGATTCACCTTTGTATGATGATTATGAAGATTATTTCCATGAACAGTCTGTTGAATACCTTATATCAAAGTACCCTTCACATCAAAGCAACACTAGCTTGTTTCAACCCTGATGTCATATTTTTGTTGCTGAAAAAGAAGACAAAGATGATAATCTAATTTTAGAGGGTGAAAAACTGAGAAATTGGGACCATAAGCCAAGCTATGATGAATATCCCTCACAATCAGAAGATAAGACAAAAGAATGTAGTTTCCCAAGCACTTCTAATTGTGATGAACTTCCCTATCAACCCCCTATTCCTCTTGAAGACACAAGCTCAGTTTCATCAAGCAACCAAGATCAAATGCCATGTGATTAGATGAGAAAGGTTGAAATTAAAGAAAGACAAGCATCATTAAGCCTTTTTCCTAATACACCTCATGACCAGGAGTGGACCAAGGTCATCTGCATTGAGGATGAATCAGAAAATTAGCAAGCCATACAACAACCAAGAACAGTGGAGGAAGGACCTAATGCAATACTTTTCCTTTTTACACAAAGCAATGTCACAGGGGCAAGTATTGATGATGTTTTTCAGTATCCACTTGCAGCATGTCTGCAAGCAGAAAGTGGGCCTAGGCTCATTGATTTCTTCAATGGAAAGTGTATTGCCAAATGTTTCTTTGACGTGCCTTCAAGTAATAATTATCTCTGGTGCTTAAGGAAGCACATTTCAAAGCTTCAAACAGTTGAAAAAATGATGAAATGGCTTCATTGGCTATTTCATGTAACTTGAATTCTTCATTTTACCAATAATTAGAGTAGATGTGTGCGATAAGCTTTTTGAACAAGCATCATTTTCATCATTTTTGTCAGTTTCAGTTTTCATTTGCATTTGGTTTTAGTTGAAGTTCACAGATCAAAGCAGATTGCAGAGGTTAAAGGTAGTGAGCAGCCCTAGGATAAGGCCCTGAAACTACAAGACTTCTCAGAGTCTCACAGGGAGGTCTCTATCCCCCATGGAGCCGATGTTAGCACAAGATTGGTTTATGCCTCAACATTGCATAAATCCTTCATTATTCATTTTGGAAAATGAATATAATTGTTATGGGATATTTTATTTATTTTGGGGAAAATTGAAATTATATTGGATTATGCCCAATATCCAAGATCAAGAATCAAAATCACTCATGTATTTGCGCTATCCAATCGCACGCAAACACATAGGTGGGCGCTACCTAAATTCTGGCAGAAAACAAATTGTGCAGATTTATTTTACCAGTTTTGAGTCACTAACTTAAAACTTGTATTGTGAACAATTGAGAAGGTTTGTTTGAAAATTGGAGGAGGTTTTTGTTCATAACATTCCAAATAAAAAAAACCTCTCTAATTTTTTCAAAATGTGTTATTTTTTGAGAGATATTAGACATATAAGTGGCGCTACCGAATCTACACACCGACACTACCTAATTTCTTGTAGCGGTCACGGTTTTGGTATTCGCCTTGTTGGGAGGTTGCCACCTGTCAAGGAGGATTTGAATGGCTTCTCAAGGATCCGTTAGATTTAAAGCGACACTTGCACCTAATATTTAGCTCCATCAAAGGCCTCATGCATGAGGTGGAAACAATTTATTAATGACTTCCAACAAATTCCTGAAAATTAGCAGTTTGTTGGATTTTTGTCTCTTTGATTGTTGCCACCTATCTCCAAGGCTTAGAATCTAATGGAGGAGATGGGATTCGGCATCCTAAGGTTATGTGGATGCTATTTTCTATTTAAGGAAGGAGATATCTATTGGAGAAGTGGATTCATGAGCCAAGAGAGGCTAGAGAGAGTAGGAGTAGACAATTTTCCTATGTGTGTTCATTTGTAAGCCTGTGGACATTTTATGATTGTAAGCATTACTGCTATTGGAGATTCATGAGAGATATGATTTCAGATTGTAACCCTTTTGTTTATATTTCTTATTATTTGAATGTATTGTAGATTTGAGGATCAAAGGCTGTCAATGATTTATGGATCCCTAAGCAACAGAGGATCTATTGTATTTTGCCCATCAGTCGTTGTTTATATTCAATTATTTGTTGATTCATTAACTTGAGAGGATCTCTGTTTAGTGAACATTGTATCTTATGTTTTCCTTCTTCATTCTTCCACCTATCAACATATTATATTTTTTTCTATTGAGTAGCTTTTGTGCCTTCGATGAGTAGGATGTTTGTGACTCCATTTCCCATTGGTGTAGCCTACTGATCTACAGTTTGCAACCATCTATCTTTCTTTATCCATCTTGTTGATCCACCTATTCAAAACCAAAGTTATATTTTACATTCTGATGGGTTTTGATCTTA
Organism: Picea mariana; assembly: GCA_032191745.1. Taxonomy (NCBI): domain Eukaryota; kingdom Viridiplantae; phylum Streptophyta; class Pinopsida; order Pinales; family Pinaceae; genus Picea; species Picea mariana. The sequence continues at coordinate 95,960 of JASDQU010014448.1, forward strand.
CACTTTAGCAGTCAAAGTGTGACTTTCAGTGCTAACAGGTGAAATCTAGCCATGACTTGGGGCCTGCATGTCTGAGATGCATTGGCTTGTGCCCTGTTTTGATCACAACTATGAGTCCTGAGAGTTCCAGCATTGAGATTTTGGACCAGCTGTGTTGGAGGCCCCATAATAAAGGAGAGGGACTACCTGAGGGACTGTGTGGTAGAGAAGGGTGTAGGTCCATTCTCTTGGGGTGGTACAGGCTGGGTACAAGAGATATGGGTACTTGGATTGTTGTGGGTGCTGGGAAACCCATGAGATCTTGAGACCTGACTGGTTTGGGAACCCAAGTATACTCTGTAACTATCCTTCTGGACTCATAGCCTTGGCTCAGGGGTGACACAGTTGTTGAGATTTGGAGCAGTGGTGTCTATGGTTGGGTGGAACGTCCTTGGTCTACAGGCAGTTGGTGTCGCCTTTTTATGAATATAAGTTCTCTCTGTTGTGATATTATTATCTGTGTATGAATGTATTCCACTGTGTATTTTAATTATCGTCTAACTAAATCTTAGATTATGCATGCTTGCTGGATATTGTTGTGCATGTCATTAAATCTTGTATCTTATGCGTTCTTATTAATTAAAGAAGGTATCAATAAGAGTACAAAGTCCAAGGGTGGGCTTGAAGGTAGCATGCCCCGACCTATGGGTGGTTGGGGATGTTACAAAAAATATCACCTTTGCTCTCCTTAAGGATCTTCCCCATGTCAAACATTGGTGGGAAGCTTACTGGGAGCAAAGTTCCACAAAAGAGTCTGGAATATTTTGGGCCGAGCCCACTTGAGATTTTTTTATGGATGAGGTCAAGGAGCAATATTACCCTGTGGGAAAATATGATGACCAGTACATGAGATGGACCACACTGCATAAAAGACAGGACCAAATAGTGCTAGAGTTCACAAATATCTTCCATACCTTGTTGATCCAAAAAGGATCTAGATAAGGCTAAGAATAACTCAAAACTCATAGAAGCAACTCAGAACACTCAGAATGGCTTCAACAGACAAATAAAGGAAAAAAAATAAAAGTTCCCAAAACTCAGTGAAAACGACATGATCGCGAAGAGCGTGTCGCAAGATTTATAACGGTGCAAATGGATTGTTAAACAGAGTTACGGTTTGAAAGATATTCACAGTCAAAGTTGTGATCAACTAGGACTAGTCAGGAGGGGACACCTCATCATCAACACTGCTGATGTCAGCATGACATCAGCAGCTGAAATGGTAGGGTAACATCATCATACGATATGCTGATGTTAGCATGCCACGTAGCAGCACCACAGGCTACCACGTGTCACCCATCATTGACGTTTTAGGGGTCCATGTGGACCAATCAGAAAGTGCCATGTGGCACCCTCAGGAGACACCACCTGGAACCATCTAGAGAGTGCCACGTGTCTCATACCATTACTGGGTGTGACATCAAGCATCAAGGTGGACCAAAGAGAATATTCCATGTGGCCATATCAGCGGGTGACACATGGCATCTCTGAATTGCTCAAGGATAACTCGTATCCAAAAATTCAAAAATAAATAATGGCGGGACCTCACCAAATCTGGTGGAGGTCTGCCATATCTGGTGACTACCACCAAATATAGAAGCTACTCGCTAAAGTTAGTTGGAGTTATAACCACAAAACTAAAATGGGATCCCATGGGTTTTGACCCCAGGACCGTCCCATAACAAATGACTTAACTTTAGCGCCCATACCAATCCGCCCAACGGTCACATTGTAATATCCGTCCACCAAGAATTGTTTTAAAGCTAATTTTTGCCAGCCACTAGGGTGAGGCATGGCCGTACATCCATGGGCATGGATTTCGAGACAAGTACTATCATTATTGCAGGTTGCAGTGGGTACGAAAATTGAGACAAATTTTCTCTTGGGCCTGGGAGTGAAAGAGTCGGATTGGAGCATGGAGACAGTCATTTTTGGGTAATTCGACGCCACAAATCCAATGGTGATGTTTGTTTTCTAATCTGAGAATTATTTCTGCAGCTTGATTTCAGAATGAGGTATATTCATGTATTTTCCAAATTATTTTGTTAAGTTAATAAAAGAGATTACCCATTTGAGAGAAGGACCTGGAGATGTAGTCCACCAAGGATGAACTCTATTATCAAGTTTTTGTGTTCATATCTGATGCTTATGTCTCTTCATTTATGAATTTTCCTTCTTTAATGGTGCACTTTAATTTATGCTCATTTAATACAATTCTTTATAAGTCACGATGAAAATATATCGGATCTTGTTGGTATCAGAGCAGTCATCTTTGACTTGAATTGTTGAGTGTGAATGCTTACTAGGGCCAAGCATAAGCAGGGTGAAGGAACTCTACAGACTTTCAATCCCAAAGTTGGTCGTGTATCCAGAAGGAAGAAAATGGCAGAAGAGGACAAGCATGATGAACAGGAGAAAAACTTTCACATGGTCTTTTATCGCATGTCAGAAATGGTCGAGCGAATGTATGGAGATTACAAGAAGAGGATGAAGAAGAAAGGGAAGATAAAGGAAGCACATGTAGATGATGATGCTTCGGCAAGCCAAGGGGCTGGAGGATATCCTCTTGAGCCTCCATCTTCACCTTCGAGTTCTAGTTCTTATTCCTCTGAGCATTCTCATCATTCTCATCATTCTAGCCATAAAGCCTCTTTTAAGAAACTATTATTAAAACTTGATGTAAAATTTTCTTTACCTACGTTTAATGGAGATGCTAATCCTGAAAAGTTAGATAATTGGATCTGACGGGTTGAAGTGTATTTTCGTGTCCAACATATTGATGAAGAGGAAGTTAAAGTGCATCTGGCTTCTCTTCAGTTGGAAGGCACTACTCTCGTCTGGTGGGAGAGTGAGCTTCATGACAAAAGTAAGTGTGGTAATCTTATTTCATCATGGTTGGAATTTAAATCAGCGACCGGAAAGCAATTTTATCCATTAGGGTATTTACATAAATCAATGATGGGATGGAAAACCTTAAGGCAAAGTAAAGGTCAAACAGTCCAAAGTTTCACAAAGGAATTTAGGAAGAAAGCACTTGCACTAAACATTCCTTTAGATTCCTATGAAACGTTAATGAATTATATTGGCACACTTCATAGTTATATTCGTCATACTTTACTATTGTTTAACCCCACCATTCTTGATGAAGTTTGTGTGCAAGCCACTCACCTTGAAAGCAGGGGTAAGAATGGATAGGAGGAAAATCCATTCAATCACTCTAAAAACCATTTCAATGGGAAAGGAAATGGGAAGGACAAGAGGACAACTACAACAAAGAAGGAAGAAGGAAAACCCTCTTGCAGCCATTGCAAGAAAACCAGTCATGACAGTGAACATTGTTGGAAACTACATCCAGAGTTAATACCAAAGCAATTTGGAGGTAGGGGGAAGCCAAAGACCATTGCTATAGGGCAACACAATCTTGGTTTCGATTCAGGTGATGAAGAAAGGATCACAATAGTTGGGATGCAATCTAAAGATTCATTTTATGCATGTTCAAGTGATTTAAATGAATCACATGATGATGATAGAAGTATAAGTTCACTATTCCACATAAGAGTTGTATCGAAACATACAAAGATAGACACATTATTTGATCCGGGTTCCCAAGTCAATTTAATATCAGAGACACTTGTTAAGAAATTGGAACTAACCACAAGACCTCACCATAAACCTTACCCTCTCGGTTGGGTATCTGATAAAGCAAAGTTAAATGTCACTAAACAATGTAGGTTGAGGTTTTCTATTGCTTCTGAGATGATAGATGAAGTGGATCTAGATGTGGTTCCTTTGGATGTTTGTGGTATTGTATTAGGGAATCCCTATTTGTATGATAGAAAGGCTATCTTCTTTCGAAAGGAAAACAAATACCATCTTACAAAATATGGAGTGGAATATATCATTAAAGCTCACAACATAAAGGACAAATCAACATTTTTAGTTCAGACCATGTAAAAAGAGTTATAAACACTAACAAGAATCTTGTACTCATGATTGTAAAGGGGGAATGCCATGATAAGTCTGATGTTGTTAATGTTCTTGATCCTTTACATAAGAATGAATTTTTTGAGATGAGACAGGTCTTTCAGTGGGAAGGAAGCTAGCAAAAGACCTTCGACACTTTCAAGATCGACTTTGTGCCAATGCTCGCCTTACTTGACCTTCAGCAGCCATGAAAGTTTGAGACCAGTGTTGTTGGCCCTTGACCAAGTTTTGGGAGTTACTTGGTCATGTTTGACCATTTTGGGACTTTGACAGCCTTTTGAAGGAAGAGCGCAAGGTGAAGCGGAGATTGCGGAATCTCGACCCCTTTTTGGGTCCTTTTTGGGTTTATGGGATAATGTAATGGGAATGGGATATCGACCCATGGGTTTACCCATGTTTAGGCCTATTTTGTAATATATAAATAGATGCCTAGGATAGATAGAAGTAGTAGTGCATATATGTGATAAAGGGCTATAATTTCTATGTGAAAAAGTAGATCTGTGTGATTTGGCTCTGTGCATACTGTTTGAGACTTGTAGAGATAAATGCATGTCCTTGCAAGAGGTCATGAAATGATGCATGTTGATATCTACTCGGGGAAGGAGGATCTAGAGAGCTGCGCAGATTTCTTGTCCTACACGGAGTAAGGTTTTGGTCTGTGTTGTAACCAAATGAAGAAGCTAATAAAGAAGAAGAGTTGGTGGACGTAGCCCTAGGGTGGGGGTGAACCACGTAAATACTGTGTGTTATGCTTTGTGCTTTGGCTTGATGTGTTTATATCTTCAGTTGCTAAGTGATTTGAGATGATTAGATAGATCTATTTATGCTTAGTGATAATAATGTGTATGAATGTTAGATCTGATATATAGGAATATGATCTGTGCTTGATATACTAGATCCGATCTATTTTACTGTTGCTAAGTGCTTAAATATATATTAGATCTAAGTGAATTCTACAATGCTCTGTGCTATTTGCGAAGTATAATAGTGATTGAATAGTAATGAATGATTGATGCTAAGTGCTCTGTAAGTGATATAATCATAGATCTGTGTCTTAGATAAGGTTGTAGACACTTGAGTCTTACAACCACCCCTGCCTCTACCTCAGGTGAGACTTCATCTACTTCGCAGGTGTTGCCAAAAGGGCTGGTAGTTAGGGCTTCTTTGGTGTTCTCTTGAGTGTTGAACCCTGGGTATGCCCCCATGCCAATAAATGGTTCTTTTTCCAGGACCTAAAACTATGATTGTTGGGAACTGAAGAAGAAGAAGCTTCGTGCAAAGGTTCATCTTGAAACTATGGAATATTTGTGCATAGATCTGTGCCCTGGTGCGTAGTATTCTACTTGAATTATAGAGCTCTGTGATAAATTGAAGAAGCCTGATATGAAGAAAAGGGGTCGGATCTGAAGAAAAGAAGCAAGATCTGAAAGCTTTGTTCTCTAAGAAAGGTAAAAGTAAGAATTTATGAGGTAAGATCTACAAGCTATGTGCTCTGATAAAGGTAAGAATAGTGAAAAGTTCTAGATCTGAAAGCTTTATGTTTTTTAGAGGTAAGATAAGTGGAAATTTTTGTTTCAAAGTATGAATCTAGGTATGTTTGATAGATTATGTCCTAGCTTGAAAACTAGGGCACTGATAGATGAAAGAAGGCTTGATATGAATAGATCTGATAAGAATAGTGAAAGATATGTTATACCCATGCATATAAAGGATGTTTGGACTAACAAATGGATGCAGGATCTCAGAAATAATTTCTTGCAGGTTAGCTACTATGGTCCTAGCGTGCAGTACAAGAAAGGATGGGGATAATTTAAAAGAAAGAGAGGGTTAACCCTCTATTATAGTTGCAGAAGACCGAGACATCTTGCTAAGGATTGCCCTGGTAAGAAACCTAGTTGTCTTTGTTGTAAAGATATGGACCATGAAGTATTGGATTTCCCTAGAATGATTGCTAATCTTGAAAACATGAATATGGGATAAGAAGGCCATGAGAAAGGTCAACAAACTAAGATCATGACAAAACCCCAGAAAGAATCAGAGAAAGTATTAATACAGATGAAAGAGACCATGAATGAACATAAATATGTCAGCTTATCAGAGATCTTAAAATAGAAGGAGAAAATCGAAGTAAGAATAGGATATTTTGACATTGACTGTGTTCTGGATGAGGAAACACAGGTGAATATCATGACAGAAAGCACTTGGGAAACCCTAGGAAGGCCTGCTATGATCCCTTCACTAGGAGGAATAGGATTATTCAGAGGGAAACAAATAACCTTATGTGGAAGGATCGCTTGGTTACCCATGAGTGTCAATGGAACTTTGACAGAAGAAGATTTTGAAATTATTAAGTTTATTGAGAAGAACGCCCCATTTCCATCTTTGTTAGGAAAGACCTAGATTGAGAAAGACCAGATCCGAAAGGAAGAAGAAGAAGTTATAGAACAGAAAAAGCGAGACCTAATGGATTTTATGACTAGAAGGATCGCACACTTGATTGAAGAACAGGAAAACAGATCAAAGATATTTAACACCAGGGATTTAGATGTCGAAGTTGTAAGCACACTAGAAGAACCACTGAAGATTGAAGTACTTATCCCCAATGAAGAAGAAGGGTTACTCTTGAGCCCTAGAAAAGAATCTCAACAATGCGAAGTGATTATGCCCAAAGAAGATAAGAATCATAATGGACAGAGGAATACTGAGTCGAAGCTCACTAGAAATAAGGCTAGGAAGCTAAGTAAGAAGAGGGATAATATTGAAAAATTACAGAAGGCTCCAAAGGGAGCCTCACGGAAGAGAAATTTACAGAATCTGAGCTTCACCGGGATATCAGAACAACGACATATGGCACTTCTCCATGGTGAAGCAATATAACCATTGGGACCAATATATCCATTCGACTTCTGCTCCGAATGGATAGAAAGGTAATAAAGGTTCTTCATCAGACCATTCGACCATGCTATAATGGAAATAATGGAGTTAATGAAGCCTTCACATCCGTTGCAAGAAATCCATTACAGAGTTGTCTATTTATCCTGTCGCACCATGCAACGAGAACACTTTTGCTAATTGAGAATTTGAGCTCGCAGCCTTGATTAATATTTCCCAGTGATCACTTCGCCTTTTCCTTCTAACCTTTTGTAGTGCCCATGTTACTTTGAGAACCCGAGATATCCATCCCGAGTGCATATGATTGAAGAGCTCACCACTGAAGAAGCAACTGCGACAAAAGTTCTGATCGACTTAATGAATGAAAGAACCATGTCGTGGAGAGGATTGTCTTCAGGTGTACAAGCATCATCAACGAGAGGAGTGCAAGCCTCCCCGTTGATTGCTTGAGCCGTCCCATTTAGCCAACCGACGAAAAGAGAAATAAGCATAGAGATGATCTTGCAAACGCTAAGTTGATCTTGAGCATATTACCTACCTACCTACCATCTCTAAGCGGCGCAGTAAACAGAGATAGTGTACCCCGAGAGTTCAAATAAACTTTGGTCACTGCATACCTCCTGAAGGGGATACACGCAGTTCGCACAAACGAGGGTAAGATTGCAGCTTTGAAGTTTAGCGACTTTAGCCTTGGAGACAAGAAGGTGTACAACATGCTTTCTCCATATAAATACCTAACGAAGACTAAGGGAAAGAACTTGAAGATTGTCCCTCAACAATGGACTATGGACCTCGCACAATCCACCTTGATGAACATCATGAAGATCCTACATTTCGGAAGACACCAGGAAGTCAATGCACGTGTCAGGATGATGTTGTCGAGATATCATGGTGGCTACTTATGGTTAAACCACCGAATCATGGTTGATCCAACACTGATCCAAAAGATCACAGGGTTGAGCATGTAGGGCTCTGAATGATAGGATTTTTACCCTAGAAATACCACAGACCGAGCCCTAATGCAGAAGATCAAAGATACTTACAGAGATGTCAAGAAGGGTACGCGAGGATATAAGGTAGCTTCTATTCAGAATGGTGCAGTGTGCCTCACATATCAACTCATCACAGGGAAGTTAGTATGGAAGAACATACCGACCCAAGTCATCGATTTCATAGTAGACCTCGCAGGGAAGTGCACAGAAGGACTTCAAATGAATTGGGTGAAGTACTTGGTGAATTAGTTGGAATTGGACTGCAGGGAAGCGCAGGATCAAGGATGTGAGTTCCACTTCAGTTGGCTACTCATCCTGATCACTTTTGTCACATGGGAGATGCCAGAAGGTGCGACCTTCCTAAAGATAGAGCCCTTTGAACCACTAACTGCAAAGTTTAGTACGTTGTGGTACTCAAACGACATGAATAAGAAATGGTAGTCGAATGTCGTGTTTCACACATATTACAACTGGTTGAATCTAGCCATCCAATCCAAGCCGTGCATGACCCCAAATACTCTCCACAGGTTTCGGTCTTTGATGAAATTCAATGCTAACCACCATTTTATTTACATCACAGCATGTGCTGATGCTCATAAGCAACAACTGCAACCATACTACAAGTTGTCAGAATAAGACATCGAAGAGATCACCAAGGAATGGTCAGCAAACCTCGTCATTCTAGAAAACCTCACAGAATTATCCGACATAGAAAGCCCAGAAACTTTGGTGGATACACTAGGACTGAGTAAGACAAAGAAGACTGAAGAGGTTCATGATGTAGACAATGCATCTATAAGGATTGCTTCTATCTCACCGAATGAAGAGGGTGATGGTGAAGAAGTAGAAGGCACAAAAACAGAGAAGAAGAAAGGTGAGATGCCATCTCCTAAGGATGAAGAGGACTCCTCAAAGAAAAGGAAGGTTTTTCCTCCGAAACCTTCCTCCCAGAAGAAATATAGAACCCCTGTAACTAAGATACGAACTACCCTCACTTCAGATGATTTTAATTTCATTGTCGCAGCCCTGAACGATGCTTCGCTGGAGATAGTAGAGAAGCAGGAGTAGATGTATAATCGTATTGAGATTGAACTCCAAGGAATGCAACAAGCATTACAGTCTAGTTGCATAGTCTCCACTGCACCTTTGACAGTAGGAACACCAGAACTGGGGGATGAGCCAGCTCAACTCCATCAGATTTTTGATACATTTGAAGCTCAACTTCGAAGAGAAAAAGAAGAAACAACGCAAGCCACCCAGGCTTTAACACAGGTACAAGGAGTCCTTATGGAGCAACACACCACTTCATAATGAGAAAAGATAGCTCTCCAAGCAAAGTGGGATGAAGAGAAATCAGAGCTACAACAAAGCAAGGAATAATTGCTCCCAGAGAAACTCACGATAAAGGAACTGGTCAACAGAGAACTTCGCTCTATGATAGTCATTGAGGTAAAGAATGAAGACAAAGTTCCATAGTAGGTGGCACAACTGGAAGAAATAATCAAGAAGCTACAACAATGCATAGTAGATTTAGAGCTCCACGTAGTACCAGAAACCCCGTAGGAGATAAGGGACCAGCGAGAAGAAAATGCCCGTAGTGCAGTTGACAGACTGAAAGCTCTTTCCCTAGAATTCAAGAAGTTGAGTAACCATAGTGCCCAGATGTATGAGAACCTCGCCGAGAACCCAGAGTTACATAAATTGGAGTCCCAGGTCTAGGAGGTGAAGTATCAAGCCGAAAAGATACAACTGAAGGCCCTATCACCAGTGGAAAGAATGAATCCATCGCATGAGTAATGCACTGCTCAGCAGTAGATCCATACGATCCAAATCAAGGTAATGGAAGTAACTCAACGAATTCAACCGGTACAAGATAAGGCATGTCACTTATTTACAGAGGTTGAAGGCCGAGGAGCAGAACTAGAATAGGTTGTGAGTGTAGCATAATAGCGCCTAGAAGGGCCGGTAAAAGACATAGTGATCCAGGAGTTCACTGAGAAAGAGGTTGTAGCAAAGCAGCAAGTCGAAGCAGCTTGAGCCAAGCTCAAGGCGTTCGAAGCAGAATCAATCAAATCAGAGTGACTCGGGATGAGTGACAGGTGAGTGTTGGGGGCCTGTTCACCCTTGATATATTCGGATGTAATAAGGGTCAATATTAATAAGGCCTTTCAATAAAATAGAATAAGGCATATGTAAGAAGACCTAATAGAAGCTTTCGCTTCTAAAAGGATCTTCCTCTAGATGGTTCCTTTTAGTATAAATAGGAGTCGAGGGTATGGGAACCCTATCTTGGATATTATTGTAATAGAGCTCTGCTCAACTGGAGGTTGCCCCCTCGAAGAGGCCTATGAACATTGCTTTCAGATTCAAAGTGTTATTTCTGTTGTTATTCTTATATCATTTCAGTGTTATTGTGGTGAATGTTCTAGTTATATTGTTGTTATTCTGCCATTACTAGCATTTTATTTCTGTTCTGCATACATTTTATATCTGGTATATTACAAGTGGTATTAGAGCACTTTCCTTGGCAGAAAGTGTGGGTTAATTTTTTTTCAGGGTAATGATGTATTTTAGCGTATTTAAGCCACAGAGATCTGTCGTTATACGCATAAAACCATGGTTGAGGGATTCATACACGCAGGAAATACAATGTTGGATTACTGAGAGGGGGGTTGAATCAGTAATAGCGTAATTATAATCATTTTTCTTCAAATGTTATATCAATGTAGAATTATTATCCAATAATGAGCAGTAAGAAATAAACAATCACACACATACATAGTACACCAATGTTTTACGTGGAAACCCAAATCTGGAGAAAACCACGGAATGCTTTTTCTTATATGTCTTGAAGAATTACATTCATTGGAAGCACCAACTTCTTTTGTTTTCCAGCTACAACTGGAAGGAGGCTCCAACCCCCTAGTTTCTCAGGCAACAACTTGAGGGAAGCTCCAAATCCCCGATTCTCTAGCTACAACTAGAAGGGGGCTACAACCCCAAATGTTCTCCGGCTACAACCAGAAGGTGGCTACAACCACTTTTCCTTGCCCCGTCCTGCCACCCTGAAGTAGAAGTAGAATGATGGAACCACTATCACACTATCACTGTGAGATATACCGATGTAAACATGTACCAATAAATTTGAACCATGCATCAACCTGTACCTCAACCTGTAATCAACCTATACCATAAACAAGTGCACCAACATGTCATCAACCTATACCATAAACAAGTGCATCAACC
>JASDQU010014449.1:0-20127 GCA_032191745.1 Picea mariana
CATCGAGCTACACATGCACTTCATCAGAAGGCTAATTCATGATCAAGTTATTGAAGTGCTCTTTTTCTCTACAGAAGATCAAGTTGCAGACATTTTCACAAAGTCTCTTACAGAAGCAAAGTTTTCCAAACTTCGATCTATGTTAGGAGTTTAGAAAGTTGTCATTAAGGGGGAATAGGCTCTAATTCCTCCTTCCTTCTCCTATTGTGTCACTATTGTAAATCCTTCAATCCTATCCCAAGTTTTTCTTAAGGGGGGATGTTAGGATATTTCGACACTTAGGAGTTAGTTAAGATCTACTTGGTCTAATATGTAGTTAGGTAAAAGTGTGTTTCTTAGTGTGTTTCTTTAGTATGCATTAGTATGCATTTGTAGTTAGGAAATCCAATGGTCACAATATGTTCCCAACATAGAGTGATCTGATGGTTCATACTCTCCTCGATCTTAATGACCATTGATCTGTGGCTTAACACCCAATTGGTCCATGATCTCTATTTAAAGAGCATGGAGGGTCATTTTCCGATGATTGATTTTGAGAAACTCTCTTGTAAAATCTCTCTGTAATCTTTTTCTTTGCATTAAGAAACTGCTCCAAGTGGTCGCGTTGGCTGGGGCCGTGGATGTTTCCCCGTAGAGGTTTTACCACTTGAAAACATCAGTGTGTTGATCTTTGATCTAGCTATCTCAGTGGTTACTGAAGGTGTTCTTCCTCTGTTGGAATACCTGTGTTTTCAAACAGGTTTCTCTTTTCATAATACAAAATCTATGAAACACAATTTCTCAATTTTTGAATGAAAAAGATTCCAAATAATAAAAAACTACTAAATTTTCCATTTTTTCTCTTTTTACAAATATTTGAATGCAACAATTTTCTTTCAAAGACCACTAAAAAACAAGAATAAACTTCATTTCTTTTCTTCTCAAACCAGATCATAGATGTAATGAAGAAAAGAAAGCATGGTCCAAGAAAACTAGTGCATTCTCAAAACTATTCCCAAATAAAACTCACAATGTAAGCAAAAATGAAATGATAAGAAAACATTTTGTCAAATGCAAACAAAAATTGTCTCTCAATCAATTAAAAATCAAGAAAGTAAAAACAATCCAAAACTCAAAACAAATCAAGGACCCCTTATCAAACAAGCACTCAGAACCAAAATCTTGAGATTATACCCTTGTGACAAGAAATCAAAAGAAAAACTTGCAAAGCTTATAAACAAGACTTTCAATTTCCGAAAATCCATCAATTGTAGGCTTAAAAGTTTTAAATCAATCATTCACTAGTGCCAAAATTTCATCCCATGCAGTAAAGACAAAACTGGGTAGAGAAAAGAAAAATGGTTGTCACCCAACAATTCCTACAGGAATCGTCACAGGCTACAGAGGAGTATAGTGCAACGATCTAGTATCGTCGTAGGTTGTCAATAAGGTATAGTGCGATGTCATCGCACTGATCAACACAAATAAAATACGATGACAAAGGATCATCGCAGGATGAGAATAGGACACATTGCGACGATCTATTAAAATAAATAAAATTGGGAAGAAAGACAAAATTTCTCAATGAGCCTTTAGATCCAGGGAGTCAAGATGGATCACCCACAGACTCAGAGAATTCAATTAACCAAAAGAAGGTAGGCTAAAAGAAAATAAGAGGAAAAAAACCAAAATAAATCTTATCCCATAGTATGGTCTCCAATTTTTTTATCAGACAAATCGGTAAGTGTGGACACAAACTAATCTCCCTAACTTCCACGGGAAGCTAGAATAAAACAAGATAGAATACAAACTTCACCTTAGATTTCATTGTCATATAAACTAGTTTAGAGAGGCATAAGTGACATATATTTGTAAATCATGCTTGATCCGCACTAGTGTCTTCCTTGTTACTCATTCTTTGAGTTTGCAGGATGGTGAACCTGTTTTAGAAGCACAAACCAACAAAGAGAGAGAACAAAGATATATATATTCTAATGAATTCTATGTATAAGATCAAGGAGTTATTCAATAAAATCCAAGACAAATTTATAGGGAAGAAATGTAGTGTTGAATTATATTAAATGGAAAATGGAGAATACAACCCATGCCTTGATGCTTCAAGGTCCCTTTTAATGGCTATTTTCTCCAATACACACACCTTTTCTCCAATTCCTTTGATGAAGAAGATCCACAATCTGAGTTAGAGAGCTAAAGCAAAGCTCTCAACTATAATCTGTAGTAGAACTCTTCATGCATATGCAAGCCCTTGCAAACCTTATCCTTTTCCATAAGAGATCCCTCTTTATATAGGGTGAAAGAGGGATGGATGAGGAGATAGGATGATCCCACTAAATCAGATAAGTGATTAAGATCCAAATCGATCAGAGGCCACCTCATCTTCTAGAAGATTTCCTTCTAGAACATTCATGAATTTTGACTTTTCTTTTGCTTAAGCATCATCGCACCTTATGCACAGGTAGTCTGCAACAATGTCACAATCCAGCTTTGGTGTAGAGTGCAACGATCAGGCATCATCGCACCCTATGCATATAGAAGGGTGTGACAAACTTCCTTGTCATAGTTTTTGAAAGAGGAAAAGAAAACCACTTTTCTCATGGAGAAAGTCTCTTTTAAGGTTTTCAAGGAACATAGAAATGAGTTAAGCAGATGTTGTCAGTTGATCACTGGGGTGACCAAAATAATGTGTAACACTCTTTCTAATTCTATAGCCACTATAGCCTCAAGGTTATCTACTTTAGAAGACTATGAAGCCTCTAGGTTCACGGTGGAACTACTATACAAACCATCAATACCCAATAATATTTCTAATTGGAATGTTTTTGAAGGAGAAGAACATATTGTGGATTTTCTAACTAATCAAGAAAATTTTAAATATTTGGCTATTGATGATGAGGTATTCCAAGAGAAACTGGCAGAAACTGTTTTCTATGAACAGAAGGATGGAATAGATAAGTCTAATAGTAAACCAACGTTTCATACGATACCGAGAGGGGTAACCAACTTGGAGAACCTTTTCGACCTAAGGGAAATATTTAAAGGGTCAAAGAATACAAATATAGGAAGTTCATGTCCCATGTGCGAGACTATAAACCTCAGAACCCTGGAAAACCCTAAGAATGTAAATCTAGGTAAAACAGTGTCTAAAGAAGACACAAAGGCTTATCTCAAACTTTTTAGAGAATATCAGGATATCTTTGCATGGTCTTACTGAGAATTGAAAAATTATGACACTTGCATTATCCAACACACAATCCTGTTAAAATCCGGAGTAAAACTCTCCCAACAAAATCTCAGGAAGTACCATCCATCTTTGAACCCCTAATGTATCAAGAGTTAAATAAATTACTAGATTCTAATATTATCTTTCAAGTTAGAGTCTGCCTGGGTAGAAAATTTGGCTCTTCCCAAGAAAAAGTCTAGGGAGATATGCCTATGTGCAAATTTCAGAAACCTTAACAAAGCATCAGAAAAGGATAATTTCCCAGTCCCACCCATGGAACAACTCTTGCAGATTCTGTCTGGTTCTAAAATTTTCTCCCTTAAAGATGGTTTCTCAGGTTATAACAAAGTTCTAGTTTCAGAGGAAGATTGATTGAATACTACCTTCTGAACCAAGTGGGGGACTTTTTCTTATAAACACATTCCCTTTGGGTTGATTAATGAAGGGGAAACCTTCCAAACGGTCATGGACGTATCTTTTCAGGGATTGATTAACAAATTTGTAGTAGTATATTTGGACAATGTGACTATATATTCAAAGAATAGAGAAGAACACATCCAACATTTAACTTAGATTTTTGAAAGGTGTAGGAAATATGGAATATCTTTAAACCCTAAGAAAACTATCTTTAGTGTCGAGGAAGGGAAACTACTAGGTCATATTATATCTCAAGTAGGAATTCGTATATATCCTGAATGAATAAAGGAAATATCTCATATTCCCTTTCCCATAACAAAAAGGCTATGAAATCCCTCTTTGGGAAAATTAATTTTGTGAGGAAGTTCATGCCCGATTTCACTGAAACTGTCAAACCCTTACAAAACATGATTCGCAAGGATGCAGAGTTTAAGTAGGATGACGAATGAAAATATGCTTTCAATAATATCAATACTGCAATCTATTAAGCTCTGGTGTTGCGAAGTCCTGACTTTAGTAAATATTTATTCCTCTATACTTTCTCCTTCGACCAATCCTTAGTTGTAGTATTGACCCAGAAGGATGATGACAATAATGAGGCACCAGTTTCATTTATGAGAACTAATATCTAAGGAGCCAAATTGAACTACCCTGTTATATACTAACATGCTTATGCGGTATACAAAGAAGTAAAACATTTTAGATCTTAAATCCTAAAAAATCACACCAAAGTCATCATGCCTCATCCTGCAGTCCGATCCCTATTCACTCAATAAAATATGGAGGAGAGAAGAGGAAATTGGATGGAATTTGTCCAAGAATTTGATCTAGAATGAATTAGAATTATGGTGTAATGAATATTTATACATTTCTCCAGGGAAAGAATCACGGTATGGAAACTTGATTTACCTTTTACATCATGGGACTTGCCTAGAAAACCTAATCCATAAGGAAAGGAGAGCTCTTAGGATAAAGTCTACGCAATATCGCCTCATAAATTTAGTACTTTTTTTCATAAATTATGATGGATTAAATTTGAGATTTCTTGAGCGTGAAGATGTAGAAAAAGTTTTGAGTGAGCTCCATGATGGTCCTGCGGGTCGAAACTTTGCAGGAGATAGCACGACTCAAAAAATATTAAATGTTGGTTATTACTGGCCTACTCTATTTAGGGACAATCATACATACGGTAGAAACTCTAAATCTTATCAAATGAGGGTTGGTAGAGAAAAGAGGGAAGTTGTCCCACTCCAACCAGTGACCATATCCATACCATTCGAGCAATGGGGGTTAGAGGTCATAGGGGAGATTACCCCAAATTATTCAAAAAAACATAAATACATATTGACTGCCACAGACTATTTTACAAAATGGGCAGAGTCCATCCCTCTGACTCACGTGAATGAAAATTTTATAATCCAATTCATAGAACAACAACTAATCACAAGGTTTGAGATTCCTTCCGTTCTCGTTTTTGAAAATTCTTCCTACTTTTCTCCTACTCTATTAACACAGTTCACTCTACACAAAGGAATCATAATAAGATGCTATGCAAACTACTACCCAGAAGGAAATGGGGTGGAAAAATCAACCAATAAGAACCTAGTGAGGATCTTGAAGAAAACAATCGCAGACAATCAAAGGAATTGGCATAGCTTGATTCATAATGCCTTATGGGTAGATAGATTAACACCCAAGGAAGCTATAGGAAACTCTCCATAATTTATGGTATACAGACAAGAATCCATTCTCCCAAATGGGTTGTATCGTCCATCACTTCAGCTCACTCAAGGTTAAAGATGTCAACCCTCATCATTTATTCAACAAAGAATTGATACCCTCTTCATGCTTGAAGAGGAAAGGGAGAAAGAAAAATCTAAGTTCGTCACTCATCAGCAAATGGTTAAAATATGGGTTGACAAGAATAAAGCCAAAGAAAATAATTTTAAAGTAGGAGACTTAGTCCTGAAATGGGATAGAGAAAATGAACCTAAGGGAAAACATTCAAAGTTTCAGAATCTATGGCTTGGACCTTTCCAGGTATCTAAGAAAATTGGGGGATGAATGTATCGGTTGAAAAATCCGAGGGGGAACCTGACGTCCTCCTAGTGAATGGCCAAGCCCTAAAAAAGTATTTATGTTAGAAAACAAATGTGTCTTTTTCATGTTTCTTTAGAATACATTCTGATTAGCATAAATGTGTAGGTTTAGGGTAGACTGATTGTAGATAACTTTTTATTTCCGTATTTTCTTTTGCTTGGTATTTTCTTGTAATAAAGTTGTGTTTCATAAGGCATTGGCTGACCTTAATAAATATGGTGTAGCAAACTCTTCTCCTGACTTACACTTAAATGAAACAAAAGAAACATTGGGCAATTACAAATTTCTTCAAGGAGATCTATATCTTGTCTTTGCAAAACAAACAACCTTGGTAAGTGATGAAGTGTCTGCCTGGTGGTATGGTAAAGCCCATAGGGAAAGATGGCAAGTTGGAAAGGATCATATGTAGCTATAGGGAGATATGGGAAGAATTTCACATCAACTATTTCATCTTGCAGATAACAGACACCCTCCTCTCCAACTCACTCAAGGAATTTTTTCCAGAAAAAATCAATTATATTAAATGAGTGCAAAGTAGGAGAGGTAATGCGGATAAATCCACTGAGGCTATGGATGCTCGTTGGAAGCGGAGCAAGGTCTGTGACATCGGGGTGACTATGTCGGGGCTATGGATGCTCGCTGGCAACAGAGAAACATCGTAGCGAGGGAATAATGATGACTAAAATATTTCGAATAACACTATTAAACAAAGACGCTAATCTCAAACGCCACATGTCTTTGCTATGTAGGAATTTTTTATGACCTAGTTTCATCTAGAGTCACCTTAGGTTTCCCCATGTCTGAGTCACACTTACAAGTCAAAATTTCCACATCATCATTGTATGGAAAGATGGATCGACATCAGATTTTTTTCCAAGAGATATCAACGAACATTGTCTAAAGAAAAGTGTCGACTCCTGATCCACCCGTTAAATTAGCGGAACGATGGGACGCTTTCAACAGACAATAAGATCAGATTCTGCCATTAATAGGTCAATTAATGTTTCACTCTGCATACGTTTCTACCTCATGCACCGATAAGACAATGGGAATTCGAAATCTTCAATGAGCCATATTATAGCATGCACCTGCACCGCCAACTTATGACTACATTAATCTTGAGCATGATGTGGATCTGGTGACAGATTTTGTAGAACCACACTTACACCTCGAGTTAAAGAACTGATGCGACAAGGTAAGTATTATCTTCGTTTAAAATCATGTAGACAACTTCAAACACCTACATTCTACACACAAGTTTCTCATTTCTATAGAAGTCAAAGAAGCAAAGAGAGTGTCTCAAGAGTTGTGCTTGAGTCTCAAAATTTCAAAACTAGGTTAAGCTAGTGAGAAGAAGAGGTATGTGTTAATTTTATCATTTCATTGGTCGCATTTTTATGTATCAACATTCTATCTACAACAAGGTGTCTAAATATGTTCTCTCTGCAGGAAAAAATGCCTCCAAGGAAGCCAATGACCAGACGTTCACCAAGGGCACAAAAATTGAAGGAAGCCAAGATTGGTGAAGGATATTCTCCCAGCGCTGTGAGGCAGTTGGATTTTTCTCCTAGAGTAGAACCAGTCATCAAAAAATCAACTAAGAAGGAATTTTATTATCCCCCTGCTTTTGGCAATATAGAAGCAACCATTGGATCAAATATAATTCTCCCACAATGGGGAGACTTGTTCAACAGAATCAACCAGGAATATTATCTGGAGTTTATCCCCCACAACGACCCGGATGTAAGGGTGATCGACAACCAATATTTTCTTAATATCTGACAGTCGTGCTTGCATATGGTAGCTTGTCGAACTCCAGTATTTCCATGCATTGAGACTTTGAGTTGGATAATCGATCATAGAGATGCGAAAAAGTGACTAATCAATGATGAGAATGGCAGATGTGTCATATTTGTTCTCCCGAGAGAGGTCCATAAATATTAAAAGATCAGGGACCCAAAGGAGTGATTGAACACACATTTCATGGTGAATTTATGTGAATTCCATGACACTAGACTATTAATGGCCTCTTGGTGGAAGGAAGACAATAAATTTACAAATCGGAGAAATGGCTTGTACGGGACAACAAATCTGAGGGAGCCATATATCTACTTAATGGCTCTAATTTGTCAATTATATGAGGAAAAATATTGCGCTAAGTCCTCAAATGCATGGATGAACCTGGCATACATTGTGGCTATTTCCAGGAGTAGCTTCAACTGGGGAGCAATCATTGCCAAGCAATTGAGCATGAGTATATTGCAAGCCGAGTCACCAAAGGAGGGAGAAGCACCCACTTTTCACATGGCCTCATATATGCTAGACGTGATATGTGTAAGGAATGTATTCACTAGCATGAATCTGAGATGGCACATCACAGAGATACTTGTACATGTCTACTTCATCATCCCGTGGGAAAATAGGTACAAGAAATATTATGCTCTCATTTGCGATGAATTCATAGCTCAGGTTTATTTCATTATTTCCAAAAATGAATGCCCAATACTTTCTGTAGTGGCCAAGAAAATGATTTCAAAAGTAGGACATTGGTGCCCAGATGAAACCACAACTTATATCAGGTTGTTCGGGGCCATCGACACACCACATTTAGTCTCCGCTCACGTCCCAAATTAGCTCTTCGTAGGAGAAGTCTATTACCAGACCATCCTGCAAGGCTACAATACCACTTTGGTTAAGGATAGGAAATGAGTGTGCATACCCTATGGTTTCCACGTAAGGTTTTTCATAGTGAATGACATTGTGCAAGATAAAAAAGACAGTTTGAGCTAGCTAGAATACAGGTTCCCGACGGGCCGATTCCATAAACATGACCCTAAAGGCCTAGTTCTCCAACATGTGTCAGAAGTCTCTTCCTGTTGGCCATATGTGCATGACAAGTTTGAATATGGTATCTTTAAATATTGTGCTTAGGACTGGGAGGAGGTACTATAGAGAAAATATTACCCAGAAATGACTAGTATCATAGCTATGAGTATGGATGAGAAAGTCAAAATGATAAAATAGATGACCAAAAATATCTCAGGGTTATAGAAGAAAATAGAGCAGCAGAAGCCACAAAGACACAAAGGAGGGGAATTTTTTTATTAGAAGAAGCCCAAAGAGTCATCTACCATCTAGAGAATGATCCTCAACTATTAAAAATGATGAGGATCACCCCAATCGACCCAAGCAATGTCAGAGAGGAGATAAATGGCTCAGATTCAACCCTACTGGAGGAAACTATCGGTCTGGAAAATCCCAGAGTTCCATCACTAGAGGTGAGATCGTCAATGACCATTCCAACCCAGCATGAGATTCCAAGAACACCAGGTGAAATGAGTGTGCCTAATACCCTTTTTGATCTAATAACTATCTACGAGGATGGAGAGAGATTGTAGGTCTCTCTTATAACTCTGATACCAATTACAGAGGAGAAAGAACCAGGGGGGATATTTTCTCCAAGTCCCGATGCATAAATTCCAAACCCTCTGCAGGGTGACCATGAGGCCAAAATTATGTTAGACAATGAGCTTCTCGACCTATCAGGGACCCTGAAAGACAGCTCTAGGGATGATCTAGGTTCAGGTGGACAAACAAATGAATTTCAACAGCCAGAGATCGACACCACAACAGTCGATCACCAAGTAAGTATTGAGCTTGTCATTATCTCTTCAATTTTGGTCGATACCTCACCAGCCAATGAACAGCAGATGTAGGTCGATCCATTGGAACATATGGAAGTTTCCCATGTCAAAGAAGTACAAGAATCGGTCCTAGAGAAAATACATATGGCAGGAAGCTTGGGAAACACTCTGACTTGGGGAGACAAAAAAATCCCTAAGCCCATCAATGAGGTCATCGATATACATGCAATCACTTATGATAGGAAGAGGAAAGCCATCATGAGGAGTAACACCAAGAAAAGAAGGCTCACACTAGACAACTCAATTCTAATCACCACCGAGGAGAAGATTCTCATCACAGAAAATGCGAAGACATATGATCTCATCGGTGCAGGGATGGATATCATTGATGCCATGCTAGATCGAGCAAAGAGAGATGAAATGGAACTGGTCGCTGCATAGAAGGAGATAAACCATCTGCACCATCTGGAAAAATATTACCAAGACTCAATGCATGCCACTTTGTTTCTAAAGAGTGAGTTCCAAGATGCATATGCAAATTTCATTAGTGAAAGACATCTTTTCACTACATGTGTAGCCGATTATCAAGAAGATGCCCTTATGGAACTATAACCCTGTAAGGACATGGAGTGATGGTATGAAAAGGAATACCAAGCTATAGAACTAATTTATTACATTAATGCAGTGCAGAAGGTCCGAGATGCGAAGGAGCATGGCATTCGAGTGTTGATGGATAGCAACATCTCTCGGATCAGAAAAGCACCTGAATATTGGGTAAGTATGGCTCAGGAACCCTAGTGAGATATATAGAAGAGGTGGGTCGAGTGCAAAAGAATCTGGTAAAATATCAAACGGGAGATGAAATAGATTGGCCTCCCAGAGTTCAGCTCACCCGAAGACTTTGTCAACTTGCATTACATAGTCAAATGACATGCAGAACAAGACTCGACATGGGTAGTGGTGATCGCGCAGGTGGCAAGCATGACATCGGGTCAAATACATAAGTTATGGAACATCCTATCAAGGATCATGCAATTCTACAGCTATTAAGTGCCAAATTCATCAAATATAGAGGACAAACAATAGAAGTGAAGGAAACCCTTTCAACTCCAATGGACCAACACAGATTCATGTATGCTAACACATTTGAGGATCTCTTCGTCAAGTGGTTAGAATATGAGAAGAGTCATCCACTCTAGTAGAACCACGAGATGATTTCTAGAGAACAAAGAGATCAAGTGCCGCGTGGAAATATTTTGTTTTACTTAACACAAACTTGTAGAAACTATTTTTAGTTAGTGATTCTTTATAAATAGGGGGATTGATGTTTTAGAAGGGGTCATGGTTTTGGGGAAAAGACCCTCTTTTTTTTTAGAATTGTAAAGATTTATTTCTGAGCAACTTTAATTAAAAAGTTCTTTTAGAAACAGAGACATAAATTTGTTTTTCATCAAAGGCATTATGTTATTGGATTGAGGAGGAACTACTTCCAACTTTTATTTCAGTAGTTGATGTTGTAACAAGTAAGAGTTTATGAATCTATTGATAAGATATGTTTTTCAATATTTTAACAGTTCTTTTGTTCTTAATAATGAAAATAAAATCATTGTGTTAATGTGTGATTGATGGTAGAGATAAGGAAACTATTTTTCTTGCACTCATCTTATTGCAAGCATATTTTCTTTCATTAATAATATCTCAGTCATTGTTGAAATATCGACAAGTTAATGTATTATTACTAGACTTGTAATAGGTGTGGATATCATTGTCTGCATGCTAGAGCATGAAGTTTATCCTAGGATTATCCTTCTTCAGTAGTTACGAATCCCTTATATCAGTTGGTTTATATCATCACACCTTACTTTATCAGACTCATCTAATAAAAGAAAAGACAAAAGAGAACATTTAATTTGAAGGAGGAAATTTCACAGAAAGATATCCTGTCAATCACTAAGTAAATCCCATCGATAAATTGGCTAGATCAAAATATATGGTGAACCATTCCACACATCAAACACTGCAGAGTCTAATTGGGCCTCTAAGGCAGGTTTGGTTCCTAATGTTGAGTTAAAGGACTCTTGGACCCCTCAACAAGTAGTAGAAAATATCAAGAAGTTGGAGGAAGAATGTGAAAAGTTATGTGAGGAAAGTGCGTAGATATGGACCAGCATGGTACAGGATCCATAAATGAAGTCCATGGAATCCATATTTAGGGATGTGCGGGGAAGGGTGCAGAAGGCATCGAAGGGCATAAGACTCTCCCGTCAGTTGAATGAATGACGACCATTTTGGCACAAAGGAAATCATAAGATGAAATCGAAAGGATATGGGACCAATATAATATCCTTCAACAATGATTAGAACTGCTGAAATATGAAGTACTGAGGGTGATAGGATAACTGGAAATTGCACAGGACAAAGTGAAGAAAGCGACACATGACATAGAAGAAAATCTCACAACTCTGACTGTGCAGGGGGTAGAATAAATTTTGGGAGCAAAGGCATAAATAATAAAGGAAGCTGGGACAACAAAGGATGCCTCCAAAAAGTTCATAGAAGCATGGAGGAGCATGCAATATCCTTGAGTGGCTCAGGACGAGCCACAAATGAGTGTTGGGGACTTGTTGGATAGGGATTTTGGATTCAATTTTCATAAAAATTCTAAGTATGTGGGATATTTGTAGAATCAGAAGAAAAAAGACAAGGAAAGAGTAGAGTGCATAGTAAAGGAACATGAAAGATCCGAAGTGTGAAGTAAGAACATACTTAGTAGAGAAGAAATAAAGAGAATAAATCAAGAGAAGAAAGCGGGCGAAAAGGAAGGATAGTACTTCGACATGCCGAAAGTAGAAAGATGCACAAAATCAGGAAGAACAACATTCGAGACTGCAAAAGTAGCATGCATACGTAAAAGAAGGAAAAGAAATCCCGGACAGTGAGTCAACACAAGTTTTCATGAGTCATAATAATATGTAATTTAGTTTTTGGGATAAGAAAAGTAGGGTTGTGAGCCTTAGAATTTATGTATAAATATGTAATGGGTTGGGAATATTAGGGGTTCTCTTGTTTTTTTTGTTCTATTCAAGTTTTGTTTTTGACCTGTTCATGAGGAGAGTGAAAGAATAGAAGGAGAATGAAGAGTCTATGTTTGATTGTTAGGGAGAATTCACAGAGAGAGGCTTTGATTGTAGAGTGACTAGCCAATATGGAGAGAGAGGTAGCATGTTATATCTATTGTAAGAACAGTGCACAAGCGTGAGACGATTACAAAAAGAATAATAAAGAATCCATCTATTGTGGACGTAGCCCAAATTTGTGTGAACCACATTAATTATTGTGCCTGCTTGTATTTTATGTCATTGAGCATGAATATTCTCAATATGCTCATTAGACTAGATGTGTCTACTATATGATCACTGCACAACAATATGAATGTTATAGTAGATGGTTTATGTCACAATATGTAGTATAATGGTACTATATAACTAATTTCACTAAGTAATCAAGGAAGAATAAATACAAGATGATTCACACATAACAGATAAGTAAGAAGGATTAATATGATCACCTCCCATTCCCTCACTACTGCAGAAACTTGCTTCCCGCAACCCCAATAGATGCCTTGGGTGAGACTTGACTTTCATGCAGGTGATTCCAAAAGGGCCAGTGTCTGAAGGATTTTGTTGGTTAAGATAACTTGAACCTAGTGTATTACAACCGTGCACCAACAATCTTCCTCTAAAATGTGATTGGTTCTTGTAAAGTTGAATTTGATAGTACATTTTTTTGTTTTGAGGCCCATTTTAGACCTAAAAATTCCCCTAATAAGTTCAATTATCTAGTTAGTCCTCTTTATTTTCCCATCTGATGCTTGGTGCTATGTTGTACTTAAATTCAAATTACTCCCAAATCCCTTAAACAACCCCTTCCAAAAGTTGGAAGTGAACTTGGGATCTCTTTCTGACATTATTTCATTAGGAACACCATGTATCTTAGCAATCTCCTTCATTTAAATATCTACAATGTTGGTTTCCTTGTGAATCATTTTCACTGATATAAAATGTGTATACTTTGTAAGTTTTTCCACCACTACCATTATGGAATCATGATTCCTTGTTTTTCTTGGCATGTTGGTGATAAAATCTACTGTAACTACATACCATTCCCATTCAAGAATGGGAAATGGCTATAACAATCCCACCGGATGTCTTTGCTATGTCTTCACTTTCTTACATTCCATGCACCTAGCTATGTAATCAACCACATCCTTCTTCATTCCTGACCTGAAATACTGGCTTCTCAATGTGCAATTGTCTTCGGGTATCCTAGATGACCATGATATGGTACATTTTGGATCTCTTTTAACAAAAAATATCAAATCCCGAGTGTTAGAGACATAAACATTTTCCCTTAAAAAGAGGATTTCATCCCCTCCCAACCTATAGTTTTTAAACTTCAGTGGTACATTTTCTTGTTCCAAGCCTTCTATAGCTTATGCATAATGTTGATATGATGTTACCGCTTCAAAAATTATACTTTTCAGATTTGAACAATACATGCTAATGGTTGTAGCACACATTTCATGCACCCTTCCGCTGAGTGCATCAACCACTTTGTTCTCTTTTCCTTTGATATGCTTGATGTCGAATTCATATTCACTGACAAATTCTAGCCATATAGTTTATTTGGAATTCAGTGTTGGTTTCTCAAACACATGTTTCAAACTGCTATGATCTATCTTTGGCTCAAACTTTCTTCCCATGAGATAGTGCCTCCACATTTTTAAGGTGTGAACTATGGTTTCCAACTCTATGTCATGGGTAGCATAATTTATTTCATTCTCCTTAAAATTCCTTGAATCATAGAACATGACATGCCCATTCTGCATAAGGACTCCACCAATCCCTTCCTTGAATGCATCTATGTACACAATGAAATCTTCATTTAGATATACAACTTTTATAATAGGTGCACTAGTCAATAATTACTTTAAGTGTTGGAAACTCTATTCACTATTAGTAGTCCATTCAAACTTTTCTCCCTTCTTTTGCAATGAAGTGATTGGATTTGAAAATTTGGAGAAACCTTCAATGAATCTCTTATAATATACAACTAATCCCATAAAGGATATTACTTCTAAAAAATTATTTGGCGCTGACCAACTTTTGATTGCTTCAATATTTTCAGTGTCCACCTCTATGCCCTCCTCTTAGACGATGTGGCCCAAATAATGAATTTTCCTTTGATATAAAGTGCAATTTCTTAGCTTGGAATATTATTGGTTCTCTCTCAATAATTTAAAAACCATCATCAAATGTTGTTCCTACTCCTCCTTTGTCTTGGAGTAGATAAGAATATCATCCAAGAAGACAATGACGAGTTTGTCTAGGTAATCTATAAATACTCCATTCATTAGACACATAAATGTAGCTGGTGCATTTATCAAGCCAAATGGAACCACCAAAAACTCATAATGGTTTTACCTTCTCCTGAATGTTGTCTTGTTGGTGTCTTCTTCTCTAATGCTTACTTAATGGTAACCTGACTTGAGGTCAATCTTGGAAAATATCCTTTCTCCTTTTAGTTAATTTAAAAGATCATTGATCTATGGTATAGGGTACATGTTATTTACAATAACCTTATTAAGATATATAAATTCAATACATAACCTTAGATTCCCATCCTTTTTCTTCACAAAGAGCATCAGGGAACCCCAAGGTGAGGCGCTTGCACGTATGTATCCCTTCTTCAAAAATTCTTCTAGTTGCATATGCAATTCTTTCAGCTTTGTTGTCCTATTTCTATAGGGATTCTTGGACACTAGGGAAGCTCTATGAATTAAGTCAATAGAGAAATCAATATCTCTCTTAGGTGGCAATCCCGAGAACCCCCAAAATACATATTCATACTCCTTTATTATTGGATCATCTTCAAGACTTGGCTCCTTATCTTTTATTGTATCTTACATACACACTGTATATATTTGGCATCCTTTCCTAAAACTCTTTTTCAGTTGCAATGCTGAAATATCTCTAACAGATATAAGTCTTGGAATACCTTGTATCGTCCTTGAATTATCTTCCTCATCAAGACAAGTGAAATCCTTGTTGTAGAAATCTAGGACAACACGATGCTTGTCCAACCAATACATATCAATTAAGCAATCATATGACCCAAGTGGTATTTTGTTTAAATCCACCTTAGTGTTAAATCCATTAAGGATCATGAGGAAAAGTTTGACAAGTTCATTGATTTTTCTCTCAGTTCTAGTGGTAGTTGAACCAACCAAGACTTTTCATGCTCATATCTCTTCAATTTAAACCTTTCAACTATTTTTGTATCTATATAGCTATGACTAGCTCTAGGATCAATAAAAATAGCTATGGGTTGGTTATTAATATTACCTTCTACCTCAATCATGTGATATTGGTAGTCTTCTTATCTGTTTTCTAAGGTTGCATAAATACTTGGCATGCTCCTACCCATGTCATCCATTGTATTAGCTTCTTGCATATTTTTCATAGTCTTCATCGTATCTCCCTTGTGAGGGAAATCCTTATACAAGTGGTCTCCTTCTCATCCTCAACACTTTATATGATGATGCCTTAGCGTTTTACCTAAGTAATCTATCATTATATACTCATTATGTGATGAATTTCCTTGTTGATATGCTTGAGAGTTGTTCCTGAAGAAAGGTGTCTTGAATCCTTTCTTTCTCTAATCCATCTTTCCTTTCTTTTTGTCATCCCAAGATTTTTGGAAAGTTGGTCTTCCTCTACTCTTCTCATAAATATTCTTTGCTCTCCTTATGGCCTCCTCCAAGGTCTCAAGGTTATCATATTGTATCTTATCACTATAGAAGGAAGGTAACCCACTTAGAAACCTTTGGATTTTGACTTTCTCATCCTTCATGAATCCCACATACTTCAACAACTCAAAGAGTCTCTTCTCGTATTCACCCATTGTCATGTTCCTTAGCTTGAGTTAAAAGAACTAGTTTATCTTATTATCATAATAATTCTCTAATAAATACTGCTACTGGAAATATCTCTTGAATCGATTCCAAGAAATTCTCTTTTCATCAATGTGCTTTACCTGCTTGAGTTGATCCCACCACACATATGCTTTTCCTTTAAGATGGTAGAATACAATACTATCTGCTACATGCGATGGGTAGTCATGCAACTGGAAATATTTTCTAATGCCCAATAACTAGGACTTAACATATTTTCCTATCCTATCTCCATCAAATGATTATGGATTTATTTTCTTGATATCTCCTTCCAAAATATATGCCTAAGGTCTCCTTCTTTGATTTTTTATAGGGGACACATTGGGGCTTCTCTCTGACCTTGAATACACATGTGCCCTTCTGGTAGAGTGTCTTGGTGAGTGAAAATGATGATGTCTAATAATACTCCTTGAATTCATATATACCCCATGGTCATGAGATTTGGATGCTATTGTTTTTCTTGCATTGGATGCTTTCTTTGTGACAAAATATTTATTGACTTTCTTCTACAACATATTCAAGAACTGTAGTATCTCTTCATGATCCCTCATCATCCTCTCATTGTCCACTCTATAAATATGAACTTCCTTTTTCAATATTCTCATAGTCTCATCCAACTCTACAGGCTCCACTTTGCTTCTCTTCCCATTGGACTCAATCTCTGCATTCCACATGCTGACATGTAGACCTTGGATCTCTTCCTCATGGTTGTAAGAACCTTGAGCATCATCCATATAAATATTCCTCATATTGTGACCATATATGTGCCCTATACCTCTAATTCTATAAGGAATGTGCATGAAACAATATTTGTTAGAGTTAAACATGTTATACAATTGTCATGAATTTAAGCTACAAACCCATTTTTCTTGGTTTTTTCAAAGGAAAATTGCTAAGTAAATGAAAAATATGAAATTTCAAATATATTCATTTCTAAATTATATTTCTAATGGTTCTACCCATTCCTCAATCTAATTTCTAAGCTTGGAGTTATGACTTTCTGAAATCAGCATTTTTACTCATTTTTGCACCTATTTTAACAATAACAAAAATCTCAAGGGTTGACTTCTTCCTGTTGTAGAAGAAAATATGGAGAGAACCATAATTTTTTTTATATTGGGTGCTAATAGTATTCATGATTTTTAATACAAAACAACTCTCAAATTTAGGATCTTACACTCCTTCCAACTTCTACATTAATATAAATTTTCCAATTTGTCCCTTTTGCATTTCCTCCACAATTATAATTTTTTTACCAAAAGTGGTTATCTCCCTAATGGAGCATAATCAAGAGAAATCCCATTCAATATAAAGTTCTTCGGATTTATCAGTGGATAAAAGGTTGACTAAATAAAATTTTCTAGACAGGTTTCCTGGGCTCCCTCTTCTTCCTCTAAAGTTTTCAAAAATCCCCCTATTGCACCTAGAAATGGTGGATTTTTCCCTATTTTAGCATCTCCATTCCACACCCCTTTGAATTTTATAAGGAGTCCAAATGGGTATATTCATGCCTACCTTTTGAGATATCTATAAAATTTTCACCCTTATCTGGGCCCTAGTTACCAAGAATGACCCACATCTTGAAAAGTCATTATTTCACATTATTTTTTAAATGGAAGAAATTTTATCCAATGGGCCTCATTGGCATTCGTGTTTCCCTTTTCACTGCCGAAAAACATCTAAAATTACATCCAAATTTGAGTTGAAATGATCTTGTTATGCCCAAAACAAATTTTGGGCTTCACACTTTTTGTAAATTACTAATTTTATCCTTCTCTTTTCCTCCTCTTTTCTTCTCTTCTCTCCTTCTTTCTTCCCTCTTTTCTTTTGTTTCCCTCTTCCTCTTCTTTTCTTATTTCTTTTCTTTCCCTTCTTTATCCTTTATCAACAATCAAAAGTCCATTTCTCGTCAATGTATCAATGTCCAAAGATCACTTTTCGCCAACATGGTCTTCCATATCAGTGGTGGAAGATCTTTCTTCCCTGTCGATATTGTCTCCCTTGTCAGTGGTGGAATATTTTTCTTCCCCGCGGACGTATCAACAATGAAATGATATTTTTTTCTCGTCGGTGTATAGGCAATGAAACATCTTCTTCTCATCAAAATATCGGTGAAAGATGTTCATTCTTCGTTGAATCACATTGTATTGGTGACAAAAACCTTTCTTTAGTTAGTTTATCAATGACAAAACCTTATCTTTCCTTTGTTTACCGACGAAAAAAACTTATATTTTTTGTCGACGTCTCGACAATGACAAATTATCTTTCTCCTGTGACTTTTCTTCCTTTTCCAACAACTTATTTTCTTTCTATGTCAGTGTATCGATGAAGATCTTCATTATTTCATTGGTACACACTGTATAAACAACGAAAACTTGTTTTCCTCTTTTTTGGTTATTTTCAAAGTTCTCCCCTCATTGATGTATTGGTGAAGATCTTCATTCATCATAGATACACACTATATCAACAACTCCAACATTTTGACACTTAGTCGATTCTTTTTGTGAGTTTTGGGTTCATGGCTGTCGCAAACATGCCTGACTCGGTCGTCAAAACAAAATTTAACCATCTAGAGGTCAAACTAACCCCCTTGATAATCACAACAACATATAAAAATAATAATAAAGTTTAGGCCATTGACCCCAAATTCGTATGGCTAGGAAAAACATATTTGTACCCAAAAACTACATAGAGATTTAAGTTTGGTTGTTGTAGTAGACCTATACAAGCCTGGTGTTGAAATCAAAGCTCTGATACCACCCTATGGTGTCCCCACTACATAAACCATGAAAAATATTTATGATACCATATGATTAAACGCATCTAAGAACATTATTTAAACATGAATTAAAATCATTTATCATTCATAGAAAAAACATATAAATTGGTACAAACTTAGAGTTCACACACAACAATAAAAACCAATGAATTAAATTGATAAATAGAGATAAAAACACTTATCTTTTATAAAAAGATGAGTAAATGACTTCAGGGGACAAACATTCCTCTAAACCATAGATTTGATTCTCCAAATATTAGTATCAAATCACCCTCACGTTGGGGCTAGAATTCCACAAAAGAGGGTGTCTCTTTCACATCCCAATTCACTCCCACAACCAAAAAGTTTTCTAACATCTCTCCCAATCCTATAGCTCTCTTACCCTCAACCTATGAAACACAAGAAATTGGGATCCCCTATCAATGCACACAGTCTCTCATGCCTTCTTTCTCCCCTATAGGGCTCAAACACAAGTTTGGATAGGAATATCTAATGTTGGGGACTCTAGGGATGTTATCTACCCCAAGAAAACTAATAAAATATCCTATTGTTCAATGGAAATTCACTCACATATAAATCTCCCTCTCTATGTGCCTAACATCACATTTTCTCATGCAACAACAACTTCAACAATATGCCTACAACACCTACTATGGCTTCCATCAAGCTCTAATGCTCTCCACTCCCTTCCTGCTCCAAAATATACATGCAAAACCTTCCCATAATGGCCACTCAAATTTCTCTTTTACCCATGAGACTTGACTCACATTCCCCAAGGTTGATTGTACTTAGCCCCCATACTCTCATAAATATGAGATGTGACTTTTCCCACCAACCCCTCTTACATGTGTTTAATGATTGGGCTCTCATACGCTCAAAAGGAAATTAGAAGGTTCACTCAAAGTATTGATTTTAGGAAAGTGTGTTGGAATTAATACCCATGAATAACCCCCCC